>CAUZLF010000568.1:0-32689 GCA_963580285.1 Lucinisca nassula
CGCAACTTTCATATTGTAAAACTGTGGTTTACATGGGTGCACATTATTCTTCTTAGTTCTGCACAAAATATAGATTTAGGGTACTTGTTAAAGTCGCCTCGGCGAGGCGTTTCAAACGAGTACCAACAATATATGCTTTGAGCAGAATTGTAAAAAATATTCTTTTTTTTTAATCTAAAAATTTTCAGTTTTTAGATGGAAAATTCTCAATATATTTGAATAGGCGTATTTTCGTAATGCGTTCCAAGGTTTTGTTTTGTTCCTGGGAAAGTTTTACAAAAACGCCTGTATTTTAAGCGAAAGTACAAGCCCAGATCAGACCCCGCCTTCGCCGCGTTAAAGTGGCGTCTGATCTGGGTCTACACTGCTTGTAAAATTCCTATTTCTATTGGCTAAGAATGTGTCGGTTAATAAGCGCTTTTTACCAAATACAGAGAAATTCCGCTATTAAGACCACCTAAAATTTAGACTATTTCTGCTTTAAAAAGCATATTAAGAAGGGTGCAGTTATTTTGTCTTCGTGTTGTCTGCACACAATGTCCCCTTGGTCAGGGACCACCTTTGGGACTGTTCAAAAATGGTCTTTAAGGACCACTTTTGAACAATCCCAAAGGTGGTCTCTATATAGGAATTTTACTGTAATTAGACCCTTGTGTGGATATTATGGCATAGCTCTATCATAAATCTCCGGATGACATTGCTTGTCATAGTGTAGTTTATATTTGCTTGTCCTTTCGGATCATTGATTCTATTATGGCATTTTGAAAATATCTAAGGTTCACTGATGAGGCCTAATTGGCCGAAACTAGCTATATTGGCCCAGAAACACTTGTTCAACTCCATACTTCTCAGTTCTGTGGTGTATTCACCTTGCTAACGTATTAACATACATGTATTTAACGTCACTTCAGCTGATGTTAAGGGAATATGTGGCGGCCGTAAAAAATCTCCCTGTCCTTCATCACAGCGTAGTTTATATTTTCTTGTCCTTTAGAGTCAATTATTCCATTATGAACTTTTGAAAATGTCTGATGGTCACTGATGAGGCCTGTTTAACCGAAACTATCTTGCTTGACCCAGAAAAACTTGTATACTCCATACTTTTCAGTCATGTGGCGAATTCCTTTGCTTCCAAAGGATAACCCTTTCACAGAACATATTTACTATGCTCAGAAGCTCTTCAGTTGAGATGTCAACGTGACTATCACAGATTTGTAGGAAATCCTGCTACATGTAACGGTTATTTATAGATTGTGACGTCAGAGTGCTGTGTAAAAGAAAGCTTATTGTACAACATTAACGAGCCGCTTGTGCTGGGACATTGGCACAAAGTTTCAGTTAAGACTCAGAAAAGACGCTACAAAACGCGGCGTCTATATAATCAGTCTACACAGTTTCATAAAATACGGGTTTTAAGGGTTCAGCGAAACAGTCGAAGACATCGTTCAGGGCCGTTTGCCAAGCCTACATCCAAAGGCGACCCATCAATGATGTTAGTGCTTTGGGTTTGAAGGTGTGTGAAAACCCTCACTCTATGACAGTTCAGAACATTGTTGCAAGAATAGTCCTGTCTGAGGGTTCCTCATTGTCTTAAACTATTGAAATGCTGGAGTTCCCATTACGATAAGATATCCGTGTAATATAGTGCACTCTTTCATTTCTCCCAAACGCTAATATTTCTAATCAAAATAGTCCTCTTAAAATAGCTCCAAACGTTTTCTGGCGGAAGAATGTACACTGTACTGATAAACCGCTTACGAATCAGCCTGCCCAGGCAAAGTGTGAATAGGAAAAACTGACCGGCTCAAAAATTACCTAAATAGTGTTGACTGGGCCGTAAAACTCCAATTCAAACAAACTCCAAACGTAGGTTGTAGATGCTCGTAAGAATCGCGTCATTGAGGCGGTTCTAACGAGTACCCACAACCTATGTTTTTGGAGCAGTAATACGAAACCTATGTTTGGAGCAGTAATAATGAATACCCAGTTTTCTCTATATAAAGTGGGGTTTAAGGAGGTGTTCATTTCACGGACTTGTCCACGTGATGCATATCCGTGCAATATAGTGCACTCTTTAATTTCTCCTAAACGGTAATATTTCTAATCATTTTAACACCAAACGTAGGTTGTAGGAACTCGTTAGAAACACCTCATTGAGGCGTTTCTAACGAGTACCTACAGCCTATGTTTTTTGTTGTTGTTGTTTTTTTTTTTTTTTTGCCGACCTCGGTAGCTCAGTTGGACGACTGGTGATCAGGAAGACGCGGGTTCGATACCTGCCGAGGACGGCAACATTCTTTCGTGGAGATTGATCATGAAATCTTTTCTATGGTCATTCTCTCCCTTCCGCTGATTCAAGAAGAGCAGTTGTCAGTTTCTGGCGAAAGAATGTGCACTGTACTGGTTAACCGCTACGTATAAGCTTGTCCAGGAAAAGTGTGGATAGGTAAACTGACCAGCTCAAAAATGACCTAAATAATATTGACTGGGCTGTTAAACTCCAATACAAACAAACAAACAAATAGCCTATGTTTTGTGCAGAAATATGAAAATAATATATACCCCCTATAAACACCGGTTTTCTCTATATAAAGATGGGTTTAGAGGGGTGTTCCTTACATCTAGTCCAGAGGCCCGGCATTTACAAAAGACATTCCAATTTTCCCAACTTTAGGCTTATTAACTAAGCAATCTTGTGACTGTGAAATACAGAAGATTTAATGAAAATTGTAGGTATAAGCATTTGCTGCTGCCAAACAGGTTAACAATACTACAGATTGGAAATACTCCAGAATTACTCATGAGGCTTAACTGGCCGAAACTAACTGGTCTGATGCAGAAAAACTTGAACATCCCATTCTTTTCAGACCTGGGATGCCTCGTCGAGGCGGTTCTAACGCGTACCCACAATCTATGTTTTGACCAGAAATAGGAAAATTAGGTTTCCCTCTGTAAACCCCAGTTTTTTTCTGTATAAAAATGGGGTTCAAGGGGGTCAAAATTATATAGGCGTCTTTTCGTGATGTGAAATAGGAAATCAGCAGGCTCCTTATGATATCCGGATGTGCTGGAAACAAAAGTGCAGCGACAACAGTTTATCAGTTACCCTCTATATGTATTGCAATTTAACACCTTGAAATGTAAAGATATTCTATCTCAGGACAAGTGAGCTTATCAGATGAACGTGCATTACAGTTCTATTATATGGACTAGTGGAAAAATTGGCGTACAGGGGGATTAACTGGTAAGTAGAATGCCAGATTCGTGTCATTTGATTTCGAATTTATCCGGCTCGGCTTCGAGACCGCATGTAGAGTCGCTCGGCGAGTCTACCTGCGTTCTCGAAGCTGGGCCTGATAAACTTGATATCAAAAGAAACGAACCTGGTATTCTCTATAAACATGTACTAAGTGAATAGAGGTCTTCAGGCATGTATGCCCAACGAAAACTCTGGTAAGACTGGGCATCTGCGCAGACTCATCAGAGTCGTCGTTGTGCGCTTTTCGGATGCTCAGTAGCCCAAAAAGAAGGAAGGGTATATTCCAATTTTGCACATGTATGTATGTAGACTGATTTGAAACTCCGCGTAATCCACATGCTCGAAATGCCCTTTTCGCTTGACGCGCTCCATATATAAAGCAACACAAATATGCCTACGATGATAATCACATGGGACTTCAAAGTAAGTACGGATTTTCGAGAATCTGTGCCTTTGGTGCTTTGATTTATATATGAATTTTCGTTTACCGTTTAAATCTGTTCTAGCGAGTATTCATAAACTGCATTTTTGCAGGAACATGCAAAATGTTCTCCGTTCAAGTCAAACTTTTCTCAACATTGACCTGGGTTAACCACTGTATGTGTTCATTGCAAGTACTGGTCCCCGCCCATCGGGGCTTAAAGAAATAGATGGACTGCATTATGCTTCCACGCAGAGCTGAAACCGACCGCACACGAGTACTGGATCTAAGCCTGCCCAGGCAAAGCGGTGCGATTGGGACCGTCAATGCATACAAACGCTACTGGTTTCATTGGGCGTCAGGGCTTGAGATGTTATTTCATCTCAATGTCGGGTAAACGTCCCACAAAATTGGAAGCAACGTCTCCAAAATTAGCTATACAGTGTTGACGGGGACGTTAAAACTCAAATCAAATAAAAAAAACAAACAAACAAACATTGCAAGTTCATATCAATAAGCTTCGAGATCGAGTAGACGCGGAGCATGTTATTAATTTTTTTAGGCGGGATCTGTTAAATGTTTGTGCGCGTGTGTATGCGTGTGTGTGTCTACATGTACGTGTCTTAGGCCGATCTGCGTACTGGACATAACTCCATGGGTTTTTCGAGTCATGTTAACAAGTCCGTGAAATGAACACCTCTCTAAACCCCACTTTATATGGGGACAAGTGGGGTTTACGGGGATGGACATTATTTTCTTTATTTTTGACATAGGTTGTGGGTACTCGTTGGAACCGTCTCAATGTGGGGTTTCCTATATGGGGACAAGTGGGGTTTACGGGGGTGGACATTATTTTCTTTATTTTTGACATAGGTTGTGGGTACTCGTTGGAACCGTCTCAATGTGACGGTTCTAACGAGCACACTCAACCTATGTTTGGCGTAAAAATAAGAAAACTATCACAAATTTTCATCAGAAAAATGTCCGTTTTTGTGATAAGGAAAAATGCACTATGCCTCACGGATGTGTTTTCGTAATGGGTAGGGTACAATCTAATCTGTTCTTGTACTTTAACACAACAGTCCTGAAGTCCAAAAAAGAAACCGGTTCAAAACCGAAACGCCATAATCATTGACCCCGAGATACCTAAGAATTGGGCCACGTTAAACGAGTAATTTTCGTTTGCTCGGTGCGTGCGGAGTCAGATCAAAAGCTTGAGAGCATTTTTAACATACAATCCGTCATTCATACAGGCTTATTGCGTATGTCTATATGATAATGCACATGTGCGCATTCTCGTATGAAAATGCGTGTTCGCATTTGCCCCAATAAAATAAATTTTGTGCTGGACGGGGCACAATGTGGTACCACTAAATGGATACGAATACTGTAACTTGGTCAAGACAGTTCAGAAATGTGTAAACAAAAATACCTCGGACCCTATCAATTAAGTGATAAAATGGTCGACTGACATAAAAGCTTGATTAATGTGAAGAGTCAAATATCCTGTCATACTTCCTGATCATGTAAACTCATTTTTATGAGTGGCGGGGTATTATGTTATACACTCCGATTTTTTAGCGTCCATCTGTCCGTCGTACGCCAGCTTCTCAAAGTTCCGTGTCCGCTTCATAACTCTGATACCATTTGAGATATTTTCATGAAATTTCACAGGCATATAGGCGTGCAGAACATATGAACCGTAACTCTGATTTTCCTACTTTTGGAGTTATTGTTCTTTGAACATTTTACATAGCCATTTCTGTCATAGTTTCATTTTTGGAGTTATTGTCCTTTGAAAATTAAACATAGCAGTTTATATCAGTTGCGTGTCCGCTCCATAACTCTGATACCATTTGAGATATTTTCACGAAACTTCACAAATATGTAAAGCACCATGAGATGACGTGCAAAACATATAAACAGTAACTCCGATTTTCCTACTTTTGAAGTGATTGCCCTTTAAACATTGAACATAGCCATTTCTATCATAGTTTCGTGTCCGCTCCATAACTCCAATACCATTTCAGATATTTTCATGAAAAATCACAGTTATGTAGAGCATCATGAGACGACATGCCGTACATATTAACTGTGACACTGATTTTCTTACATTTGTAGTTATTGACATTTGGGCATTAAACACAGCAGTTTCTTTCAGATACCATTTGAGATATTTTCACGAAACTTCACAGCTATGTTGAGCACTATGAGACACCATGCAGAACATACGAACTATAGCGCTGATTGTTCTACTTTTGGAGTTATTGCTCTTTGAACATTTAACATAGCTATATATCCCACGTACTTGTGTCCACTCCATAACTCTGAAACTGTTAGACATATTTTCATGAAATTTCATAGAAATGCAAAGCATGCAAAACGTATGAGCCATAACTCTGGTTTGCCTACTTTTGATGTTTTTGCCATGTGGGCAAAAATGGCTATTTCAACCATTCACTAGTGTTCGCTCTGTAAGTTGTAAAGATATTATGCTTTTGACTTCATTTTGACAGAGCTACATCACTTTGCTTGATGCATGTGCAGTGGCGGGGCATCATGCAGTGCTTGCAGCGCTTTTACTGGAACAAGAAATTTGACGTCATGCGTACAATATGGTATTTTCACATATGTTGCGCTACGACACTATACGTTCCATTACGTTTCATTACGTTACGTTCTATGTTAGCCTACGTTGTGTTGTTTTGTTTTGTGCTGTGTTATGTTGTTTAGTGTCGTGTCATGACATGTCATGTTATGTCATAATGTGCTCAGCACCAAACACTTACGTTGAGAGGGTTATATTAAATAAGCGAATCATATACTTTAAAATGTCTTTGTTAAGACAGCCTTTGGAACTGTTCAAAAGTGGTCTGTCGGGCCACAGTTGATAAATTCCAAAGGTGGTCTCCCACCAGAGTACAAAGGATGTAGAAAGCAGAAAATATCCCTGAAACCTTCTAAGTATGCTTTTAAAAGCATAATTGGTCTTTATCAGTTTAGTGGGCTTATTAGTGGAATATTACTGTGGATGTACATGTATATAACAACTTCCATTAGATGAAACCAATTTTCAGTCTTCCATTGATGTTCATTAGTATGTTTGAAGTGATCCATTTGCTTTTTATTGGTCAAATTAAATGCTTTAATGCCGGTTCTTGAAAGACTAACATTGATATAAAGGTTCTTGAAATACTAAAATTGATAAATGTATTACAGATTTAGTGTCTTGTCGGGTTTCCGTTAGAATGAACATCACTAAAACACGCCTATATAATTTTGACCCACCCCCACCCCACCTCTGTATAGTAGAACCGGGGTTTACAGGGGTACACATTATTTTCTCTATTTCTGCTCAAAAACATAGATTGTGGGTACTCGTTAGAACCGCTTCGCCGAGGCGGTTCTAACGAGTGCCCTCAATCTATGTTTTGAGCAGAAATTTGAAAAATATCGGGATTTTTATCTGAAAAAAAAAAATAAATCATTTTTGGTGGTAAAAATTTGCAATATATTTGAACAGATGTGTTTTCGTACTAATTTTGGTAGAGAAAATTACATTTAATTTAGTTATATTTTTTTCATTCGGGAGGATTTTTAAAGAAAAACAGAAGGGAAGGCAATGATCGGGAATCGATATAATTAGCTACATATTCCGTTCAAGACACCAAAGGGAAAGAGTGCATGAACTGTTGAGGTTTTTTTGAGAAAACAAAGGTCTTTTCGAGTCCATTGATAAAATTGAATTCATAAAATCCAAAGTAAGATATTGCGACAATTAGTTTCTTCAGTCATTACAAGAGTATCATTGAAACAAGTTAACGTTCAATAATCTCGATAAACGCTTCAATGTCGTTCTTTTACTTAAGAAATAGATCAGATCTGTGATTTGTTGAGTAATAAATCACAGTTTGGAGGTCAGTTGCAAGGTAGACAAATCACGAGCGCGTAGCGTGCGTGATTTCTCTACTTACAACTGACCGACATCACAGTATGGAGGTCAGTTGTAAAGTAGACAAATCACGAGCGGGTAGCGCGCGTGATTCTCTACTTACAACTGACCGACAAACTGTGATTTATCACATAACAAATCACTGACTAGAGCTGATCTAATTCGATTCTTACACGCTGAAACTCGGCAATAATGCTGTTGTTTCCTTCAAATTCTAATAACTTTTCGCCATTGTTAGAAGAAATCCCGCTAAAATTATCGACTGAAACACATGCATTTATATCCTTTTCTAACATTTTCGATGCGAGAAAATGACGTTACACCGTCCAACGTCAAGGTGGTCAACTAGTGACGACATAAATTTGCACTTTTTAATGACGTCACTCGTCACGCTCTTCCTTGCCGTGATTTGTTGCAGAATAAAACACAGTTATTTTCCATTACCTATACATGTATAGGCGCGCAGTGTTAGAATTAAGAAATAGATCAGCTCTAACTGTAATTTGTTGAGTAATAAATCACAGTTTGGAGGTCAGTTGTAAAGTAGACAAATCACGGGCGCGTAGCGCGCGTGATTTGTCTACTTACAACTGACCGACAAACTGTGATTTATTACTCAATAAATCACAGACTAGAGCTGATCTATTTCAATTCTAACACGCTGAAAATCGGCAATAATGTTGTTGTTTCCTTCAAAATCTCACAACTTTTTGCCATTGTTAGAAGAAATCCCGCTAAAATTAACGACTGAAACACATGCATTTACATCCTTTTCTCACGTTTTCGATGCGAGAAAATGACGTTACACCGTCTAACGTCAAGGAAGTCGACTAGTGACGTCATCAATTGGCAGTTTTTAATGACGTCACTTGTCACGCTCTTCCTAGCCGTGATTTGTTGTAGAATAAAACACGGTTGTTTTCCATTGCCTATATAGGCGCGCTGTGTTAGAATTAAGAAATAAATCCGCTCTAGCTGTGATTTGTTGAGTAATAAATCACAGTTTGGAGGTCAGTTGTAAAGTAGACCAAATCACAAGCGCGTAGCGCGCGTGATTTGTCTACTTACAACTGACCGACAAACTGTGATTTATTACTCAACAAATCACAGACTAGAGCTGGTCTATTTCGATTCTAACACGCTGAATTCGGCAATAATGTTGTTGTTTCCTTCAAAATCTCACAACCTTTCGCCATTGTTAGAAGAAATTCCGCTAAAATTATCGACTGAAACACATGCATTTATATCCTTTTCTAACATTTTCGATGCGAGAAAATGACGTTACACCGTCCAACATCAAGGAAGTCGACTAGTGACGTCATCAATTGGCAGTTTTTAATGACGTCACTTGTCACGCTCTTCCTAGCCGTGATTTGTTGTAGAATAAAACACAGTTGTTTTCCATTGCCTATATAGGCGCGCTGTGTTAGAATTAAATATAAAGAATATGAAAGTGCACCTACATGTTAATGGCATTTTCGTATGTTGTAGTCTATCCGTAAACACTGAAATTTTCTTATGCTTAGGCCTAAAAATAGCTGTGTTTCCGCTAACCCGACCGACCCTGACTTTTTGTGCCGATCCTGCAATTTTTATGGTCATCCAGAAAAAAAAATAAAGGTTTTCGTACCTACCGTCATTAACACTTTATATTACATGCATTACAGAGAAATACCATGATTTCTACCAAACATAAACTTGGTATTTTCCTTTTTGCTAAGAAGAAATATTTCCTCTTAGCCGGGGAAATAAATCCCTACAGCTGGAACTACTTTATGTACAAGATACGAGATACCGCTTTGCAGTGAAATTGTTCTATTCAAACGCGGGAAAGTCTCAATCACGGCGACGTTATTCATGACGTCATTGTAATGGCGTCTAAGAAATATCAAGAGACGTTCAGAATGCGTGACGTTTGAGTCGGATGCAACGCTGAAACAAAAGAAAACATGGATATGACCATTTATTAGGATGTAAGTTTTGCTTTATTTAATCTAACGTTTTACTTGTTTTATCACTGAAACACTTTGTTTCTTCTATTTTTGTTCAAAACTGTAGAAAGCGCTTTCAAAATGGCGCCCATCCAGTTGTTCTTCCACCCAGATTCTGTAACACTTCGCTGATTGAACCGTTTACATGAGCTGTAAACAGTCAACTGAACGGGCATTCAGATCCAAAATTCAAGATCCAATCTCTCCTAAAAGTCTATGGAAGTGCATGTAATATACAGATTATACATTTCTCCTATTTGAAATATGGGATTTATAAACCTCGGGAGGTAAAACAATCCGTTAAAGAAACTCGTGCTTCGCACTCGTTTCTTTATCGGATTGTTTTACCTCCCTCGGTTTATAAATCCCATATTTCAACTAGGAGAATGAATAATCTATATCTAGCACTTTTGACAAAATATCATAAAACTGTCAAAAAAGCAAAGCTTATACTTAAAATCATGTTCTTTTGCTTCCTTGATGTTCTAAACCTCATTCTAACACAGCGCGCCTGTATAGGCAATGGAAAATAACTGTGTTTTATTCTACAACAAATCACAGCTCGGAAGAGCGTGACGAGTGACGTCATTACAATTCCCAATTTATGACGTCACTAGTCGATTTCCTTGACGTTAGACGGTGTAACGTCATTTTCTCGCATCGAAAACGTAAGAAAATGATATAAATGCAAGTGTTTCAGTCGATAATTTTAGCGGGATTTCTTCTAACAATGGCGAAAGGTTGTGAGAGTTTGAAGGAAACAACAACATTATTGCCGATTTTCAGCGTGTTAGAATCGAAATAGATCAGCTCTTGTCTGTGATTTGTTGAGTAATAAATCACAGTTTGTCGGTCAGTTGTAAGTAGACAAATCACGCGCGCTACGCGCTTGTGATTTGTCTACTTAACAACTGACCTCCAAACTGTGATTTATTACACAACAAATCACAGCTAGAGCTGGTCTATTTCTTAATTATTTGAATGTTTTCTGGTAATATGGCTAGAATTAAGCTCTTTTTAAAGATATTTTGCTCTTTTTCCATCCAATAAAAAGTTGACAAGAAATCAAAAGTTTAATCGACCTACCGACCCTAATTTTTCAGCATGTTATCGGAAACACAACTACAATGTATTAGATTTTACATGTAGGCCGAAGCTAAGACAATTTTCGAAAAAAAAAGCACGAATGTTTTGCCTCGTGGATCACCATTGCACACCATGTAGTACGTTTAACCGCCATTCCAATAATGGTGGAAGGGCATTTAGCGTTCCCCTGCCCGTCGTTCGTCCGTCCGTCCGCCCGAAACTTAAACGCAGTCAATAACGTCCTTGTTTCTGGATGGATTTTGAAATTACTTGGCAGAAATTTTAACAATCATGAGACGATCTGTCTCAGTGTCTCGCACAAAACTCAGCTCCACACTTCAAAAATCAAGGTCGTACATAGATGTCAAAGGTTAATAAGGGGTCCGAAACTAGAACACAGTCAATGACTTTCTTATTTCTGGATGGATTTTGGACTTACTTTGCAAAAATGTTAACCATCATGAGATAATGTGTCTTGCCATAGACCCAGGTTGGTAACTTCAATGTCAAGGTCAGCCTCGATAGCTCAGTGGTTAGCGCGTTTGACTTATGATCGAGAGGTTGTGATTCGAATCCGGCCACCGGAGGCGACAAACACGTAATGCCACTGCCCCACTCCACCCAGGTGTGAACGGGTAGAAGTGGTGTAAAAGTCACTGCCTCTCTCTCGCGCACGTTATAACTTCCGGAATGAGTGTTCGAGAGCGATTCAAATAAGTTTGAAGCTTTTATCGCAATCGAACTAAAATAATCATACTTAGAGGTCAAATGTAAAGAAAAATGTATTTTTCTTGTGCCCGGTTATTCTAAATGGATTTGGAAATTTCTTTGCAGAACTGTTAACCATTATGAGTCGATGTGTCATGCGTAAGACCCAGATTGGTACGTCCAAGGTCACGGCCATAATTAGAGGTCAAATGTAAAGAAAAGTGTCTTTTTCTTGTGTCCGCTCAATATCTGTGTTGGATTTGGAAATTTTTTACACAATACTTTCAGGCGGGGATATCCGTGTCCTGTGGACGCATTTCTATTTTTTTTTTTTTTTTTTTTTTTCTGTTGATGTTTTGTATTTTTTTGCTTTGTTTTATTTTCTGCTTTAATTGTGCAATTTATTAATTTGTATGACATCAGATACATGTAAGACACCATATGACGTCATATGAACAAAGATGACACCGAATGTTTTTCAATCACTTTTGAATTTTATTAACAGTATTATACCCATCGCCTTAGCATTAATACCAAACTTCCAAAAGGGTAACCATACATGGTCTTAACTCATGCGTGCCAAGAGTCCCATAAATAAAAGCGACTTTTGCAATCAGTATAGATAAAGATCAGACGCGGCGTCTGATCATTATCCACACTGCCGATCATTGTCTACACTGCTGATATTATTGTAACACGTACACACCAATACAACAAACCACCCACCCATATCAATGGAAATGAACCCGCCAAAAGCTATGAAGTGGAACATTCTGTTTGTCATGGATGAGTTACGCAAGGGTAACCGGACTTAATCACCTTATCTGACCATTACCCTTAGGTATAGTGTCAGAAAGGGGTCGTCTTATCTCTGGGGTATATAAGAGGCATACCAAGATCGAGGGCTATAAAGAAGCACTGAAACATGTTAAGGATTTTCTTGGTGTCGTGTCTGGTGCTAGTGGGCCTAAATGGGGCCCAGAGCGCCAATACGACAGCAGGTAAGGATGGTTTTACTAAAGTATTGTATACAATTTAGGGGATAGCTATATTCAAAATTGTTATTTGAGGAGGTACATGTTAATCGGCGGTTTTATGGTCGGACTTGTTTGTATATGAGTTTAACGGCCCAGTCAACACTATTTTGGTCATGTTTGAGCCGGTCAATGAACTTATCCATACTTTTCCTGTGCAAGCTTACACGTAAGCGGTTAACCAGTACAGTGCACATTCTTTCGCCAGAAACTGACAAGTGCCCTTCTTGAATCAGC
Organism: Lucinisca nassula; assembly: GCA_963580285.1. Taxonomy (NCBI): domain Eukaryota; kingdom Metazoa; phylum Mollusca; class Bivalvia; order Lucinida; family Lucinidae; genus Lucinisca; species Lucinisca nassula. Next base: position 12,689 of record CAUZLF010000568.1, read on the forward strand.
GGAAGGGAGATAATGACCGTAGAAAAGATTTCATGATAAATCTCCACGAAAGAATGTTGCCGACCCCGGCAGGTATCGAACCCACGACCTCCTGATCACCAGTCAGACGCGCATCCGACTGAGCTATCGAGGCCGGCAAGTTTTATGGTCGGAAATTTTGTTTTACGGAACCGTAAAACGGAATTTCCGACCCTAAAACCGACAGTTTACCTCGCCAAATGATAATTTTGAATACATTAATTGCCATTCTAATGCACTTATTCAATTGTTTTGTTAGATGCCATTATGAAAACACGCCTATACAAATAGATTGTAAACTTAACTGCCGAAAAAAAAATAAGATGAAAAATTGTGATATTTTTCTTATTTCTGCTCAAAAATAGATTGAGGGTACACGTTAGAACCGCCTCATCGAGGTGATTCTAACGAGTACTGACAACCTATATCTTACAGCAGAAATAAGAAAAATAAGGTTTACCCCTGAAAACCCAAGTTTTACTGTATAAAAACGGGGTTCAAGGGGGTCAAACATATATAGGCGTGTTTTCGTGATGTTCCGACACTAAAACCGACGGTTTACCTCCCCAAATGACAACTTTCAATACAGTAATCGCCATTCTCATGCACTCATTCAGTTGTTTTGTTAAAAAGTGTACTATTTTGCTCAAAGCGGGGAGAATGAGAAGTGATGGCACATGATGACGTCGGGTTTCCGACGGGTTTCCGGCGGTACATCGTTGGAATTTTTGACGTTATCAAATCAAACGTCGCGTTACATACGCAAGGGCATTAGAATATGTACAGTCAAACTTCAATGGCTCGAACACCTTTGGGACCTCGAAAATCTGTTCGAGACAGGGATAGTTCGCGCCACTGAGGGTTACTGTCAGGAGGCATAACGAGATACTTTTAGACATCTTTTCGGCGTTCTATAATGAAAATGTATGCTGTGTGTACTCATTAGAATCGCCTCATCGACACACAGCATACATTTGCAAGATAAAAGACTAAAATCTCCTTAATTATCCCCCACTATTTCTTATGTAGAGGATTTCGATAGGGGCTCAAGAATGGGTTCGACACATCAGTGGTAAACGAGCCATCGGTGTTCGAGCCAACGAAGTTCTACTGTAACACTATTGTCGTTCACTGTTTTAGAAATAGGAATACAGCGAACCTCAATGGCTGGAACACCAATTTAAACAAAGTCGAATTCTTTCCTTCTTGCCCTTATTCTTCCAATATGCCTTAACATTATATGCACACCATGCAGATTTGCAGGATGAAAGCCAACACAGTAATCATTTAGTTACGGTATGTGTCTTTAACTTGCATATGAGATTACTCTCCCTGTACATTCGATTCCAATTCTTCACACGCATATCATAAATTTAAAAGCGTTGAGGCAAATTCCAATGTTTTATTGTTGGAACTTCTCGTATAAGAGTTAAATAGGCTAAAATGAGGAGAGTCTCGAGAAAACCTTTCCACGGTGTTTCAGTCTAGACCCACAAAAAAGAGAAATTGGTACTAATTCTTCACATGTAAGAGGAATTGGTACCATTTTTTTCGCACATGTAATAATAATTGGTACCAATTCTTCGCACCCCAAAAAGCACATGTCACGGGTCTGACCAATATTTACCAATTCTTCACACGTCAGAAATTATCAACGAATTATTCAAATGTTTGAGGAATTAGTACCAATTTCTTCAAATGTGTATGGAATTGGTACCAGTTCTTCACACCCGAGAAAAAGTCGCACCAGTTCTTCACATGTGTGACGTATACTTAGCAATTCTTCACACGTCAGAAATTATCAACATGAGAAATTTAAACACCATTGCAATTTAAACCCCCAAAATTTATCGAAATTGACCAAACGTAATCACATTTGGCAATTGTAATGCATTGGTACCAATTATTCTTATACGATTCAATAGATCTATCACGCTCCGATTCCTTGTCGCGATTCCTTGCTTAGTTGGAAATCCTTCCCTTTGATATAGCGGGACCATTTTGGATCGTGGGGAGTCTATTCAGAGCCTTTGCTTGTTGCTTTTTTGTCTAATCCAGAGGCCATTTTGAAAACACGCATATTCAAATATATAGATACTTTTACCATAAAAATGGAAAATTTTCAGATGACAAAATTCTGATAGTTTTCGTGTTTATGCACAAATATTGATTGTGGGTACTGGTTAGAGCCGCCTCGCCGCCTGGACGAGCAATTACAATATATGTATTAAGCAGAAATACGAAACAGAATGCATACCCCAGTTAACCCCGGTTTTACTGATTAAAAGTGCTAAATTATAAAGGCGTGTTTTCGTAATGCAAATGAAAGCTCATACGAACAGAGAAGACTTTGATTAGTCTAATCTGAGTCATCGCTGGTCGCACAGATCTTAACGATAAGGCACGAGACTTACAACAATGCTGCATCTAAATTGCGGAAGAGATCCTAACGAATTTCATGTAGGATGTTTCCAAGCGCAGTAGACTTCATCTTGCAAAACAAATCCCTTAACTACGGAACCCGGGAAGGGACATGATTTTTTTTAATATGTTGTGCGAACAATATATTATCTTGTGCGGACAAGATAATATCTTGTTCGCACAACTTAATATCTTGTGCACACAAGATATTGCACAACATAGATCTTGGGAAGTTGTGCACACGAGATTTTATCTTGTCCGAACAAGATCTATGTTGTGCAGACAAGCTATTATCCCTTGCGGGTAAGTTAATATTTTGTTCGCACAACTTAATATCTTGTGCGCACAAGATATGTTGTGCGAACAAGATAATAACTTGTCCGTACAAGATAATGTCTTGTGCGGACAAGATAATATGTTGTCCGAACAAGATAATATCTTGTCCGCACAAGATATTATCTTGTGCGCACAATTTATTATCTTGTGCGCACAATTTATAATAAATATAAAATAATGTCCCTTCCCGGGTTCCGTACTTTACTGCAGATTTAAGATTTTTTTTTCAGTATAGTGTGGTTTTGTACATGCAGCTGAAGACTTAAGGGTAATGGGAACACCGGACAGATTTTTCCGCCATTTTACAAAGAAAGACAACTTTCGTGACTTCCTGGTCGCTTTCTATAAGCCCTGTCCTACTGAAAAGGGGTCTACTCATAAAGGAAAGAGTTTGCTCCTGAGGATTAAAGGAAAGTGTTTGCTGAGGAGCAAACTCTTTCCTTTAAAAGTTTACCCCTATTGACATGGGAGACAAAAATACTATTGCAGGATTTGCCTCCCCTGAAGATGTACCCATTCCCCTTAAAACTGGCAGTTCTCACGAAACATACAACATTACGGTTACACGACAGAATTGCAATGTTTTGTAGAACCGTTTGTAAATTTCCTTTACAGATTGTGGCTCCAATCCAGCCGATATTGTTTTCTTACTGGACTCGTCTGGATCCGTTGGTTCTGCAAACTTCCAACAGCAGAAAGACTTCGTCGTACACTTTGCACAGAGCTTTGATATCGGCCCTCGAAATGTACAGATTGGAGTTGTGACTTTCGCGTCTACGCCCCACAATGCATTCAACCTGAACACACACCATAACAAAGCTGACACGGTCAACGCCATCAAACACATCAGGTACCATTCCGGTGGAACCCGAACGGACCTGGCCCTCATGTACGTGGAGGCGAACAGCTTCAAGGCGGCCGCTGGGGATCGAGCCGGAGTCGCTAACATTCTTATTGTGATGACAGACGGCAAATCAAACCAGCCGCAGCTGACTCTGCAGGAATCGAACAAGCTACATCGGATGAACGTGAAAGTATTCGCCATTGGTATTGGAGCTGGAGTAGACAAAACCGAACTCGGCCATATAGCTACAGATGCTAAACATGTGTTCCAGGTCCAGAATTTCGGCGCCTTGAATACCCTACAGGCTGAATTGAAGAAAACAGCTTGCAAAGGTAGGAAAATACAGTCAACCCTCTGTATACCGACATTCGTTATGACGGCAAAACTCGTTAAAAGGGCGATTTCAATGGAATGACTTCTTAGGTAAAGGCTTAGCCTAGGGTCGGAGCGGCGTGGGCTTCCCTCGGGTTGGAAATGCACAAATCAAGTCCATAGTCATAAAAGCTTCTTGTAACCTAATATTCCAAGAAACAAATGTTATAGATATTTGTTAGAATCGCCCAACCGGACGATTCTAACAAATGTCTATAACATTTGTTTCTTGGAGTAATAATGGGGGAAAAGGACTTTCATTACCTATCATACCTCCTAACTGGGATTCTTTGTAACGGCAATTTTTTTATAACGGCACAATATAGGGAACAAATACTGCCCTAAAAACGGGTGTCCTCTGTATATCACTTTGTGTTGTCAATAAAAGGGGCTACTGCTGGGAAGTAGTAAAACGAGCCAGCGCACGACTGAAAACAGAAAAGAAACTTAAGGCTGTTCATTACGATAAAATACTCATGCATTTTTCCATGTTCGAAATGGCTACTTTTCTGACGAAATTCCATGATATTTCTTCTATTTATACTGCAAAAGTATGTTGTCGGTGCTCGTTAGAACAGCCTTATTGAGGCAGTATTAACGAATGCAAACAACCTCTGTCTTGAAGCAAAAATAAGATAGAAAAGCAAAATAATGTATACCCCTGTAGACCCCAGCTTCCTCTATATAAAGTTGGTTTAGAGGGTGTTCATTTCACGGACTTGTTCACGTGATGTCATCACGAAGAAGTCCGTGTAATGAGTACCCTTAAAACAATGATTTATCAGGGAAAATGTAGGGTTTACATTGATATTCATTCCTCGGCATAGCCTCACCGGCCTCGGTAGCTCAGTCGGATGCGCGTCTGACTGGTTATCAGGAGGACGCGGGTTCGACACCTGCCGGGGTCGGCAACATTCTTTCGTGGAGATTGATCATGAAATCTTTTCTACGGTCATTCTCTCCCTTCCGCTGATTCAAAAAGGGCAAGTGTCAGTTTCTTGTGAAAGAATGTGCAATGTACTGGTTAACCGCTTACGTATAAGCCTGCCCAGGATAAGTGTGGATAGGTAAACTTACCGGCTCAAAAATGACCTAAATAGTGTTGACTGGGCCGTTAAACTCCAATACAAACAAAACAAAATCGGCGTAGCCTAGGTTCCGCTCAGCACGGTCATCCCTCGAGTTGGAAACGCCCGTCGTATTTCTAACCATCCGGATGACCTTGCTAAGCGGAACCTCAACAGAGCCTCGGTTGCGCTCACTACGGTCATCCGGAGGGTTGGAAACGCCCATCTATAACAGAACCCCATGTAAGACTTTTATATCATACCACGCCATAGGTACGCTATTCTGATCAGAGCACACAGGTGAGAGGTGAAATCTACATTATCAGGCAATGTCATTCAAAGGTCGTTCGAAGGTGGCTGTTTCAAGACGCAGCTTACATTTCACCTTTGACCGAAGAAGACACCGGTGTTTCGTAATTTGAATAAACAAATATATCTAAAATTATCGCATTGTTTATAAAGTTCCAACTTGTAGAATACAAACATACCAACAAAGGTATGTCCGAATCCCTTTAAAGATGTCCGACTTTATATTACGATAACACACCCTGGCGACATAGAGCGTTTTTTTTTTCACATTTCCAAAATGGCTACTATTCTCATGAATATCAGTGATATTTTTCTTATTTCTAAGTACTGCTATCATAGGCTGTAGGTGCTCGTTAGAAGCGCCTCATTGAGGCGGTTCTAACGAGTACCCACAACCTATGCCTTGAATCAGAAGTAAGAAAAATAATGTGTACCCCCGAAAACCCCAGTTTTTTTCCACGTGAGGTCAGCCGGAACATATGAACTTAAACTTTGTGGCCAGATGCCAATAAGACCAATTAAAATTGAGACTTCTTCATTACTTTGAGCTGTTTCTGTTAGTACAAAAACATTTGGTTCGTTTTGCTTTGTGTGTGTGGGTGGGTGGGAGAGGGGGTCTCACATGTGTCCCGAGCGAGGCGCAAAACACAATGGTGAGCGACCTAATGATTAAGAGTCAGCGCTCTCAACCATCAGGCCACGGAGGCCCGTTATAAAAACAAAAAAAAACATATTTGGTTCATGAAACTTGTAAAACATAGTTACTGCACAAAATACGATATGTCTCTGTACACACACTTATACAAACCTTGCCTGTTCCTTTTTTACCCTGCCAAAAGTATGCTTATGTGTCGAATTAGAAATATAATAATAAAAATGTGCATGGGCGTACCCAGAACCAAAATATTATTACGCACAAAAAGTAAAACATTTTCTCCGAGATAGGGGCTACTCTTAAAGGAAAGAATTTGCTCACCAGACCCATATAGGTTATTTAAGAAATGAATTTTACTTTCCTACGGTTCATGAAAGTATGAACGCAGTGGGTCGCGTGCAAAGTAAATGAACCCCGAAGGGGTTCATGTAAACTATGCTAACAACCCGCTGTCGTTCATACATGAACAGCAGAAAAATTGAGTTTGTTTATATTTACATTCTATGCCCCTCATCACTGGGCGAAAGAATGTTTAAAGGGCAATTTTTAAATGCTGAAAACATTTACACGCTGTTTTTCTTCAAAGAGCGGAAAAGCGTTGACGTCACCAACGCCCGTAGAGAACCATGGTTTAGAATGACGTCACTTGACTTCACTGAAAATCATGTGACTCGATGCGTTCATGGAAGTATGAACTACATTTTATAGGTTTACATAAGGCTCCCATGTCTCTAATGGGAGCTGTGGGTTGATTGTATCCGAGTCCTGATCATTGCCTCTACTTCTATTTTACACTGAAAATGTAAACATAATGTATTTGCATAAGTGTGTTTTCGTAATGTGAACTAATTTCATGTAACAATTGTTTATAGCCGCGTTATTTTTGTCCTTGTGAGGTCAGAATGCTGTGTAGAAAGGATTCGTTATCTGTAAAATCTGGACGGGTCTGCTGGGGCTGCTTTGATTTGTTTCCCTTTCATAACATAGCAAGCCATAAAAACACAGCAAGAAATCAAGACAAAACCGCACGATGGGATGAACCGACATATTCTTCAATGGAAACGTTAACCCATAACGGGTGTTTGGCAAACAGTGCCGGCCCACGCCGCAGAACGCGGCGTCTGATCAGGGCCTACACTGTTTGCAAAAAGTTCAGCCATTTTCCTGATCAATTTTGAAGAAAACACAAACTGACACCCCTAAATTTTGAAATGAACATGTGCTATATATAAAGAGGAAGATTTCATTTGGTCGCCTAACGAATGTATCTTGCTTTTTAAGTTGATGGTGGTTGGACTAAATGGGGATCATACTCCCCTTGCACCAAAAGCTGTGGAGGAGGAACACACTTCCGCGAGAAGAGCTGCACCAATCCACGCCCAGCCAACGGAGGAAAGAACTGTGTTGGAAACGCCAGAGAAAACCATGCTTGCAATACTAACGCTTGTCCCACGACTCCACCACCAACTACTTCTACTACCCCAAAGACCACCCCAGTACCAACAACACTCGCTGCAGGTTCGAATGTGTACAAATAATAATATTATCATTAAGGCTGACACGATTAATCGATCGATAAATTCCACAAAAATGATTATCATTTTTGATTTGCTTTTAATCAATTACTTGATAGGTACAATTTACTACCCAAAGTTATGCCTAAAATAGCTTGATGAGTGGCAAACAGTGCAGACCCTGATGAGATGCCGCATTCTGCATGTCATCAACAGTGCGTTCGCTGCTTTGATAGAACAGTAGTTCCTTTTTCTATATCTTAAGGGAAATGGGAACAACTAGCATATTTTCCGCCATTTTTCAAAGGACGACATCGTTCGGGACGTCCTGTTCATTTTTCTATAGGCTCAGTCCTACCGAAAAAAGAGGTCTACTCTTCAAGGAAAAACTTGCTCCTCAGCAGAGCTTAGCAACTGCGGGCATTATTTGAATGTAAATTTTAAGTGATACGGTAACATTCCAATCTATTTTCCAGTTGCATACTTCCAGTTCACACCCAAAATTACACCCAGTTAACACGCAGAACACCTCTAGACTGACGGGAATCGACAAAAAGTTTGTTTCACGTGACGACGGCTGGCGCTTTAAAATAACATTAAAATTATAGTTTAAAGCATAAAAGAAACATTAATTTGATTTTTGTCAGTGTAAGATTGATTTTTATTTCACTCATGAACACCAGACGAAGTATATACACTCGTGGCTTCGACACTCTTGAAAATACTTCTTTCTTCTTACACTACAAAATGTCTGATATCCTCTTTATCCACTGAATTACAGTCGTGTAGGCTAATTCTGCGCATCTGCTAATTATGCGCATTTTGGATTATTTCATAATTAAATGAACCAGATTGAATGTTTTCATTTTTCTTTGACAGGAACCTTACAAAGCTTCATATACTGTTTTGGATGAGACTTGGACTGTAAACTGGGCAAATGAATTCCATTTTATTTTTTTTTTATTTTTTTTTTTTTACCTTCATCAGGCTTATTTGTTTGTTTGTATGTTTGATTTGAGGTTTAACGTCCCCGTCAACACTGTATAGATCGTTTTTGAGCTTAATGAGCGCCACAGACCCTTACTTAATTTTGAAAAAAAAAAAAAACGTTACTGACAGCTATTCATTTCAACCAACTGGACCATCAGCTTTTAAGCAACACATGACCAAACGAGTATATTCTTGTCTAAAGTATTGTATCTTGACTGGATGTTATTATTCGGGTGCGTGGAATTAGCAGACAAAATTGATGGCGTCTTAACATGGGGGTGTGTCATTTTACATAATTGCACCAGGTATATTTTTGGGTGCTTTTATCTTTTAGCAAGCTAAGACAACTGTATAACATACTGCTGCAAAACAGGTTTTGGTTTCCTGGAATGGATAAAACAAAAGCTCAAAGTCTTAAGTGTGCAGAATTAGCCTACAGCACTGTACCGCGACGTTATTTGACAAGTTCCTCTCTGATGTTAGTTGCAGTAGGACAGAGCCCATTGGCAATTTATTCGTCCTTCGAGTTGGCGCTTTTAATTTGTTCCTCCCTCTAGTTTGTTCCTCTCACATATTTGTTCCTCTCGTATGAAAGTTGTAACGGACATTCTCGTCATCACTGACGCTTTTTATATGTATTTGTTAATCATCTCGTTATAATTTTGAGCCAGCGCACGACAAAATCTCCAATCAGACATCCGCGCAGTCTGATCAGAGTCTTCTTTGTGCGCTCTAAGGATAGCTAAGGGCCCAGTGCTCCTTCATGCAGCAAGAGAAGTCTCTGGTCAGACTATATGGATGCCCAGGCTGATCTGATTCTTCGCTGGGCGCTCATGTAAGTTGGGCGCTCATGAAATGCTGTGCCCCGGCTCCACTTTGTTCTTCTCTTATGCAGGTTGTAACGGCACGGAGCCAGCTGACATTCTATTCATCCTTGATGCTTCTGGTAGTGTCGGATCCACCAACTTCAACACCATGCTTAACTTCGTCAAGAAACTCGTGGATTGCTTCCCTGTCAGTTCTAGGGACACACAGATCGGACTGATCACTTTTGACAGCAAGGTGTACCTCCAGTTTCACCTGAACAAATTCCACACCAAGAATGACATAAAGAATGCAGTTTCGCATACCAGGTACGCATAGGAACCCCGATAATCGAATATATAGGAAGCACCCATGCTGGTTTCCATGCATTAATATTTGCCGGATCCCGAGGATGTTCTCCGAACACGAGGCCGCAACTATCTTCTGAGGGACCCAGCAAATGTTATTGCAATAAAATAACCATGGATGATCGTTATTCTTGCATAGCCTACGATTCCAACGGCACATTGTGGCGAAAACGCCCCCCAAGCTCCATATATACTCTTCGGATGCGGCCAAAAACTTACAGTGGCTTTTTCAGAACGTTGTTAAAAATGAAATCAGTTCCGCAGTAACGTTCTGACGTCATCATGAAATTTTAAAATGTTATGTTCAGGTCGACAACGCTACGTCGTTCAACGTAATGTGAACAGAGCAAGGCCAAAATCTCAAAACCCATGTTCAAACAGCACGTGGATTTAATGTTTTATTGTTTGAAAACACGTTCTGGCCAATTCAAAAATAGCTTCCGATAGGCATGATCACAGGCTTTTTTGCACGAAACTGTCATCCAACATGTCCGCGTACGTACATGTAAGTCAAAAGTCATCATGTAAACAAGTCCGTATCTAAACCCCAATTTATATAGAGAAAACCGGGGTTGGGGTTACAACGGTTTTTATCATTATGCTTATTTCTGATCAAAGGCATCAATGAGGCGGTTTTAACGAGCAGCCACAGCCCTTGTTATGAGTTTAAATACTACCAATTTCAATATCCATTAGACTTTCAGTCAAATGCAGCAGATCAAAGGGGTACATTCTGATGTAATTTCAGAGGTCAGTGCACTAGAAAGGTACATCAAACTTCACCAATTTCTTTGTACTCTAGACTTGTCACAGATGACTGACATGTGATAGACAATCTCTTATTGGTCAGGTGCTAGTTACTAAAATATGGAAATTGTATCTGATTGGATACCTGAACACTTGTTGTGTCATATTTGGTCAAATACTTTTCAATCCTTGTCAGTTTGTGACATCATAATCTTAAGTTCAAAGGATGCAGCAACAGCTTTGAAATTGGTTGGGGTTTGACAGTTATTGAGTATCATGTCCACTCCAAAGTCTAATGAATATTGAAATCAGTAGTAAGAAAATATTACAAGTTTTCATCGCAAAAAGCATTTTTGGAGGATATGAAAGAAAGGATGTTTTATCGTAGTTTGCATCCAGTTGGACTACAACCCTCTTTGTCTGTACGAAGAAGCTTTGGGCCAACAGCGAAGACACAGATCAGCCTGCGCGCATGCGCAGACTGATCTGCGTCTTCGCTGTGCGCACATGTCCAAAGACACGTTTTCGCTTCACCCGCCTCATGTTATACATGACACAGATACCACTGACGTATTTCATTCATTTTTTTTGTGTGGTGGGGGTCTTGGTTTTACGGTCCTTTCAAGATTATTTCACTTATATCGAGCCGATCGTTAATCTGAGATGGACGAATACCGAAGTACCCGGAGAAAAACCACCTGACCTACAGTTGCAGAACTTGGCATCTCACATGTAACCAGAGCCAGGCTCGAACCACAGCGGAGGCATACCTAATGTATAAGAGTCAGCGCTCTTATCAACTAGGGCACGGAGGTCCGCAGTATTTTGTTTAATCTGAGTTTGACATTAAAAGATAATCTTACCCGAATGGTCAATTCATATAAAATTATGAAACCGTTGATCAAATGTCAATTATTGGTTGGTTGGGTGATTTGAGGTTTAACGTCCCCGTCAACACTGTATAGGTCATTTTGGAGACGTTGCTTCGAATTCTCTGGGACTTTTACCCGACATTGAGATGAAATGGCATCTCAAGCTCTGTCGCCCAATGAAACCAATAGGGTTTATAAGCATGGACGATCCGACTCCCACCGCTTTGCCGATTCTCTTAGCGGTTTACCAATATTCGTATGCGATCGTTTTCAGCTCTGCGTGGAAGAATCATGCAGCCAGTCTATTTCTTCAAGCCCCGATGGGCGGAGGCGAGCCAATTATTGGATAAATGTCATTAAATTAAAGCAGGGTCCATTGTATACAAGTGTAAGCTTGGAAAATGGTCTTAAAAAGGGGTATTGGACTGTTTTATTTGACCCTTTAATTCCTTTATTTCAAGCAGTATAGATTCTGATCAGAGGCATCGTTTTGTTGTGTCTGATCTAGGTCTATGCTGTTTGTCAATGTCCGAGACGCGAGCTCAGTCCAGGTTTTACAGACAGCCAACTTAACCACGCTTTTTCCTTAACGTGTTTACATACAGGAAAATTCCACTGTTAAGGCCGCCTAAAATAAAGACCCATTCTGCTTTTATAGAACTTGCTGAGGAGGGTTTAGATATTCTGTTTTTTGTGTTTTCTACACCCAGTGTCTCCTAATAAGAAACCACCTTTGGGACTGTTCAAAAGTGGTCTTTAAGACCACTTTTGAACAGTCGCAAAGGTGGTCTTAATACAGGAATTTTACTGTACTACGCGATTGTTTTCTTAGAAACACGGGATCAGCCACGCACACTGCCGATGCTCTACGATATGCAAGAACTACGGCATTTTTGCCTCAGAATGGCATGCGAGCCAATGCTGCCAAAATTGCCATTGTTGTCACAGATGGTAAATCTTCTCCCAGCTGGATCTGCTTGGACCACTATGCGCTTTAAGCTCATGTTACACGAGCCTCTATTCTAAAAATGTTACACATAATGTTTTCATTTACTTCGTCGAGTGTCATGGTCGAGTGTCATGATAGTGACACTAATGTAAATTCATTATTCAAGATATGTTCCTGAAAATTTGTATTTATGTCACATAAATTAAAATATTCATTCACTTGAAATAAAACCGCGGGTAACGCCACCATGTCGTTATGTCATTAAAGCGTCGCTCTAGTGTCATGGCAACGATTTAGGTCAGTATCATTTGTAAGTTCCTTAGTCAATCTGTTTTCACACGCTTTCTGTCATTGTCGTTCTTGTTGGCCTTTTATAAATTGAACTTTACTTTTGAAATATATTTAAGATTTTTTGACAAAGTCGTTTACCCACTGGTTGCCTGGCTACAACAGAACCCTTGAAATATATTTTTGAGATTTTCAACCCATTGGTTTAGCCATTGATTGCCAAGCAACATCAGAACCCCTGAACTTTTCAATTTCAGATTTTATGTATTCTTCTGTTGCTCACCACGAGATTTGCGGACACATATTTTATCATGTTATTCATTTTGAAATTGTCCTTATTATGGCTTTGTTTTATGCTATATCGCACCCCAACCCCGAGACAAACATGTGTGGCCATTGTCTGTTAATTTGTTGTCTTGCACGGAACATCTGTAACTACAGTATTTATTGAGAACACATGTTGGATATAATTTCGATTGAGCTTTCACATGAATATTGTTTATATATGGAATACTAACTATAAACCTATAAGACTATTATCACTAATTCTTGACTGACCCTCTTACTAAACGTTTTGCCCCCCCCCCCCCCCCCCCATACACACACACAGAGTTATTAGATTGAAATATCGCATAGTGTAACATGAGCTTTAGCTTTCAGCATTTAGGCCTTGTGCTTTTATAATAGTATTTAACAGATTGCTTTCAATTGACTGTTTTTCCATGTGTACAAGTATTCAGTTTATGCGATTTTGTTTGCAGATATATTTTTATTTCTGCTGTGAACCGATGCCCTAGCAACAAGTGTCCAGGTTATAAAGCATTGTGTATGTCAAAATCATTCCATTACGATAACACACCCGTCTAACACACGAGTAGTGCATTTTTCCTCATCCCCAAAATGGCTTCTTTTCTTATGAAAATCTGCGATATTTAACTTATTGTTACCCACAACCTATGTCTTTGAGCAGAAATAATAAAAATAATGTTTACCCCCGTAAACCCCAGTTTTCTCTATATAAAGTGAGGTTTAGGGGGTGTTCATTTCACGGACTTGTTCACGTGATGGATCGTGGAAATTGTCCTGCCTATTGACATTAAAACGCCAATTATTGTAGTCGTTTTGTTATTTATGAGCAGGGGACAATTAATTACTAATATTTATGAGCAGGGGACAATTAATTACTAATATTTATGAGCACGGCAAATATTTTCATCCGCTGAAAGCCAAATTTGTTAGTACAAGTGTTTAAGCATTTATAAGTAATACATTTTACGCGCAGTTGACTGAACTAAACTGCGCATAAAATGTATTACTTATAAAAGTGGAATTAAATTTTTATAACCTAGGGGTCTGGTCTCTGTGATTGCGCGGCTTATGCTTTGCTTTCCGTATTGTTTATAATTGAAGCTTTAGCATGATGGCGTTTGTTGCATGTACATATGTGAATATTTTGCTTTGCCATTTGTACACGTGCTGTCTAGTGTCTAATCTTACGGAGTCTGTTTTGTAAGCATCACGAAAACATGCCTATATAATTTCGACCCCCTTGAACCCCAGTTTTATACAGTGAAACTGGGGTTTACAGGGGTAAACCTAATATTTTTTATTTCTGCTTTAAAATATAGATTGTGGGTACTCGTCAGAACCGCCTAGATGAGGCGGTGCTAATGAGTACCGACATTCTATATTTTGAGCAGAAGTAAGAAAAATATCACATTTTTTCTTCTTAAAATTTTCATTTTTTTCGGCGATAAAGATGGCAATGTGTTTGTATAGGCGTGTTTTGGTTATCTTTAGCTTGATGGCGTTTGTTGCATACATTTGCGAATATTTTCCTTCGCCATTTGTACACTTTCTGTCTAGTGTCTAACCTTTATGAGTCTGTTTTGTACGCTTATTTATTTTATTTATTTATTTATTTATTTATGTATTTATTTATTTTTGTAAACGGCTGGATCCAATCATATTTTTCCTAAAAATGACAATTAGATCATATTGGACACATACAACCAAACAGGTGAGTTGATTATGAAAAGTAAAACGGAAATTTGGAATAGAAAAGAAAATGGACCTACCATAATTAATAGACTTGAGACCTTGGGATGAGTCAGTTTCAAATTCTCGTGTTAGGTTTGTTCTGTTTGTAATGATTTTAATGCGTGTTTAATAAGCAACCTGTGTAGACCAAGAGCACATGCCGCTTTCTGTGGCGTCTAATCTGGGTCTAAAGTTTTTGCAAATCTGAAAAAGGACGCTAGGCATTTATGGGTTACATGTCACTCACTCCGGATATGGACCTTTGACTTGTTGTGTGCATGTATCGCCATCCTTTTTGGATCGTTTTGCGTCTGTCCAAGAGAAAGATGAAAAAGGCTAAAAGATATGAAAGGAAAGCGGTCAAAGACTTACAGAGCAAATGTGGGGGATCGAGAAATAGTACAAGACATTCCCCGTTGTCCCCATCTATTTCCAAGCGCAATAAGTCCTTTTACTGGAGAGAAACTCGAAACAAGCTAAACATTGTTGACATTACCAGAAATATGAATTATATTTGTTCGTAGGAAGCCAAAAATAAAATATATGTATGATATTTATGGATCCGTTCATGGAAATGCAAAATTATTACAATGTATGTTATGTTCATTCTCAGATATACCAGTGGCACAACGCACACCTCTGACGCACTCAAGTACGCCAGAGAAACTGCATTTAAAGCGCAGAACGGGATGAGAGCAAACGCTGCTAAAGTTGCAATTGTGATCACTGATGGTAAGATACGGTTGTAATGTACTATCAACACATGGCGTGTAATTATGTATGTTTTTGTATTATTAGGGTTAATTAGCTATCGCATACCATTATATACAGTAGAACTTCGATGGCTCGAACACCGATGGCTCGTTTACCATGGCTGAGACGAACTCATTCTTGAGCCCCTAGGGAAATCCTCTACATAAGAAAAAGTGGAGATTTTAGTTTTTATCTTGCAAATGTATGCTGTGTGTACTCATTAGAATCGCCTCGATGAGGCGATTCTAATGAGTACATACAGCAAACACTTTCAACCCCGAAAAGATGTCAAAATGTATCTCGTTATGCCTGCTGACAGTAACCCTCGGTGGCTCAAACTACCCCTGTCTCGAACAGATTTTCGAGGTCCCAAAGGTGTTCGAGCCATTGAAGTTCCACTGTACAAAGATGACTGGGAACGGATACTTCTCACATAGTATTGCCCTTTTGTTTGCCATAGAAGCAACTGATAACCCTTTTCACATTACGGAAACACGCCTATATAAATACATTGTAAACTTTATCGCCGAAAAAAAATGAAAATTTTAAGATGAAAAATAGTGATATTTTTCTTATTTCTGTTCAAAATATAGATTGTGGGTACTCGTTAGAACCGCCTCATCGAGGCGGTTCTAACGAATACCCACAATTTATATTTTAGAGCAGAAATAAGAAAAATAAGGTTTACCCCTGTAAACCCCAGTTTTACTACATATAAGTGGGGTTCAAGGGGGTCAAATCTATATAGGCGTGTTTTCGTGATGAGAACATTTAACTTCACCTCAGCTGGTGTTAAGGGAATGTGTGGCGGCCGTTAAATGTCTCCCTGTCATTCATCTTAGTGTGGTTTATATTTTCTTGCACACCAGACAAGGAAATCCGTGATTTTGCCCTGGGATAGAATTTAATGTTCTGACCCTGGTGTTCCGACCCCAAATCGAACATAATCGCGTGTTTGATAAATGCACTGGTTGATTACAACCTCATGCGCGGCGTCGTCATGCGTGACGTCACTAAACATTTCTGTTGTGTCATCACAAAATGGCGGACGTCGGTAACCGGCGAAGTGACAGCAGCATTAAAAATTCGCAATAGAAATGGAAGGTATGCAAGAAAAAGAATCCTATATGGGTGTGAGGGACGGACAGAAAAATCCGTCCCTCGGGATCACTGTCCGGCATCACTCGGCAAGCCTCGTGATGCCGGATAGTGACCCTTGGGACGGATTTTTCAATCCACCCCTCACACCCATATAAGATTCTTATATTCGAGTCATTTGGAATCATTGATTTTACTGCGAAATTTAGGAAATATTTGAGGGTCACTGTTGAGGCCTGATTGGCCGAAACTAGCTAGTTTGATCTAAACAAAAATCATGTTTATCATATGACGTCGCGTCTGAGAGTGTAATAACGCCATATATTACATGCATTACAGAGAAATACCATGATTTCTACCAGACATAATCTTGGTATTTTCCTTTTTGCTAAGAAGAAATATTTCCTCTTAGCCGGGGAAATAAATCCCTTCAGCTGGAACTACTTTATGTACAAGATACGAGATACCGCTTTGCAGTAAAATTGTTCTATTCAAACGCGGGAAAGTTTCAATCACGGCGACGTTATTCATGACGTCATTGTAATGGCGTCTAAGAAATATTAACAGACGTTCAGAATGCGTGACGTTTGAGTCGGATGCAACGCTGAAACAAAAGAAAACATGGATATGACCATTGATTAGGATGTAAGTTTTGCTTTATTTAATCTAACGTTTTACTTGTTTTATCACTGAAACACTTTGTTTCTTCTATTTTTGTTCAAAACTGTAGAAAGCGCTTTAAAAATGGCGCCCATCCAGTTGTTCTTCCACCCAGATTCTGTAACACTTCGCTGATTGAACCGTTTACATGAGCTGTAAACAGTCAACTGAACGGGCATTCAGATCCAAAATTCAATATCCAAACTCTCCTAAAAGTCTATGGAAGTGCATGTAATATACAGATTATACATTTCTCCTATTTGAAATATGGGATTTATAAACCTCGGGAGGTAAAACAATCCGTTAAAGAAACTCGTGCTTCGCACTCGTTTCTTTATCGGATTGTTTTACCTCCCTCGGTTTATAAATCCCATATTTCAACTAGGAGAATGAATAATCTATATGTAATATTTTCGATAATCCACTAGTGGATTAAATATGCAAATTAGCTTGATACGTCCCGTAACGTTACATGTACGACGTCCTTAACGACGTCGCGTTTACTAATTGGGAAATATTAATATTTTTGTAAACAATCGTGAATAAAATGCGTTTTAAATGTCATATGATAAATAGAATCTTGCATTCTTGCTCATGTTAAATCCTCAATATACTCCATATTTTTCAGTTCTGTAATGTAGTCCTTCCTTTCAAAGGATTACCTTTTTTTTTCAGAAAATTTAACACAAATATAATACATACATTTTTCCACGCAAGAGCTTTGGACAGGTCTTTTACTAAACTACAGTGTGTCTGTCTGAATACATTTATTGTAAGTTTCACAAATCTTCGTGTATTTTAAACAAACAGTGTAGATCCGTATCAGAACCCCTTCCATGGAACGGATAACGAAAACATGCCTATTTGAGTCTATCATCAAAAACTGAAATGTTAAGATTCTGATATGTTTCATATTTCTGCTCAAGACGAAACAAGATAATGGATTACTACATAAAAGTGGGGTTTAAGGGGGTCACATTACGAAAACACGCCTATACGAATGCATAGTAAACTTTGCCGCTGAAAAAAAAACAAACACGAAAATCCTAAGAGAGAAATTTGTGATATTTTTCTTTTTCTTTTGCTAAAAATATAGATTGCGGGTATTCGTTAGAACCGCATCATCGAGGCAGTTCTAACGAGTACCCACAATCAATATTTTAGAGCAGAAATAAGAAAAATAAGGTTTACCCCTGTAAACCCCAGTTTTATTATTTAAAAGTGGGGTAATTACATAGGCTTGTCTCTTAAAATTTGGTGTCTCTGACGGGAGCTGTGTGTTAATTTATCGATTCCTGGTCATTGCCTTCACTTCTATTTTGTTTTCGAGATGACAATTAGGTGATGATGATGATGACGATGATGATTTCGTGTTTAACGACGCGTCAACCCTCTTTATGGGTCATAAGCGTCAAGCGGTAATGACAGTTAGGCGTGTTTATGTGATGGCTACGCTTATATAGATACTCGTATAAACCTCCTGTTCAATATCCCATAAATTTATCCCTTCTGAACAAAGGTGCTTCACCTAAAGGAAAAAATGTTCCTTAGGACGGGAACAAATTCTTTCTTTTAAGAGCAGATCCCTATTGATAACTGATACAATGATAGTTTTAAGGAGTTGCCTCCCCTGGATATGTCCATCCATTTTACTTTGAAAATGATTTTTTTAAACCAATTTTTATGCATTCTGTGTGCTTCAGTTTGGGTGCCTATTTGGCCAGTGTGCCATCACGAAAATACGCCTATATAATATTGACCCTCTTCAACCCCATTTTTATATAGTAAAACTGGGGTTTGTAGGGGTAAACCTTATTTTTCTTATTTTGGCTCTAAACTTTAGCTTGTGTGTATTCGTTAGAACCGCCTCAATGAGGCGGTTCTAACGAGCACCAACAATTTATATTTTGAGCAGAAATAAGAAAAATATCACAATTATTCATCTTTAATTTTTCATTTTTTGGGCGATAAAGGTTACAATGTATTTATATAGGCGTGTTTTCGTAATGTTTATTAGAGCTTTTAGTATTCGCAGCGCAGCTTATTGCTTCATTCCCAAAGATATTGTCATGTTGAAATGATTACATTCTTCTACATGTAATTTCAACCATTTTCCATGGACTAGAGACGAGCAGCATGTTAAATCTCGTGTCGGTAGAGGGCGCCACGAGAAACAACGGGCCTGGATTAATATGACCTTATATGGGCCCCGTCAAGCGATTTTGGTACTTATCGCCTATGCGAGCAGCGAAGGTTCAGGCGAGCCTGCGCATCCGCGCAGTCTCGCCAGAACCTTCGCTGCTCGCTCATACAACCAGTGAATCAAGAGAAACCTTCAGACAGAAAGCCATATCCCTGGCCCCTCTGAATGGCTGGGCATGCGCAGTTAAAATTTGTCATGACGGAATGCACGAAGACACAAATTCGCTTGGCTGGGCTCATATAGTTGTTTCCCCATTAGGAATGAATTTCATTTTTGTGGATTTTATCGAAGTGTTAACTCCGATGAATCACCCACAAACTGCATGAAGCCCGAACTGCTTTGTTAGTGATTCGCCGGAGATGAAACATTGATAAAATCCACTAAAAAGATAAATTAATTCATTCATTATATTCCCCTGGTGTGCTTCTGATCAACTGTCAGAAGTCTTGGTACCCATCGGCCGAAAGCTTTCTCACTGCCAAGATCCTCATCAGAAGTAATGTACTCTTTCCTGTGAAATGGCAACTCTACTGGCTATATATCTTTCTGTGACTCGTCTGTCAGTCTAACAATATCATTGACTTTATTGACCATTTTTGGGGTTGCAACATTGACAGGCCTTCCGGGATGGGGGTCATCCTCAAGACTCTTTCTGTCGCGTTTAAATTCCGCCACCCACCTTTTCAAAGTAGC
>CAUZLF010000569.1:0-78848 GCA_963580285.1 Lucinisca nassula
AATAAGAAAAATGTATTTTTTTCATCTTAAAATTTTCGTTTTCTTGGGGGTTAAGTTCACAATGTATTTGTATAGGCGTGTTTTCGTAATGTAATTATTACCAAATGCCATATGATTTGAAAATAAAATTGAGTTGCGTTCAACTGGAGATGTTTGTTTGGCAGTAAAATGTGTTTGAACATCATGTTGTTTCTTATTTTCTTTGATTTTAGGTAACGCAAAAACTTTCATCGAATGTTATTCCGTGTGTTACGTAGAGCTGCATGAGTGATGTCAGCTATGAAAGCAGTAATTATGTCCCCACACCGAGGTTTTTGGGAACATATTGTTTTGGTGCGGATCCCGTTTGCGTCGGCGTCGGCGTTGGCGTTGGCGTCGGCGTATTCTGTTTGAAGCACTGTATCTCCTGAACCTGAAGCTACCGATCTTTTATGGTTACATTACTAGGATGGGGTAAAACAGCCATAAGCTTTTGCTCGCCTTGGCCTTATTTTCAGCGGCACATGCCCCACAAAAAACTGTCAATTTGGAACCAAAATGGATTGTCACCACCCTGTCTCATGACCAAATCAATGAAATTTGATCAAACTTGGTACAATATGTCATTGCAACCCAACAAAGATTTGATTAGATTTTGGTGACCTTGACCTTATTTCCATGCACCCCCACCCCCAAAGAAACCTGCATTTTTTACTTGTGTCTGCACCATAACTCGTGAACGAATTGATAAAATTTAGTCAAACTAGGTACAATTTATCATTGCAACCTCCCAAAGATTTTTTTTTAGATTTTGGTGACCTGGTCCTTATTTTGGGCCAAACAAGGCTTGTCTGCACTCTGTCTCATGACTGAATTCATACAGTTCAAACAATGTGGTGAAACTTGGTACAAGAACTCATTGCAACCTACTAAAGATTTGATTAGATAAGGGTGACATTGACCTTGTTTTCAAGGGCACAGGCCCCCAAGATGTGTCAATATTCGGCATGTCTGTGTCCTGTCTCGTGAATGAATCGATGAAATCTGTTCACACTTGATACAATATATCATTGCAACCAATGAAACCAATTGAAGTTACCAAACATTTGATTAGATTTTGGTGACCTGTGACCTTAACCTTATTTTCAAGGTCACAAGCTCCCGCAAAATGTCGATTTTAGACAACTAATGGGTTGCCTGCACCCTGTCGCATTCAATAACGGATGGATGTTGGTTAAATTTGGTACAATATAGATTGCAAATTGCCAAATATTTGATAAGACTTTGGTGATCTTGACACTTTTAAGGTCACAGACTCCCAAAAACTGTCAGTTATTGGTCAAAAACGGCTTGTATGTATTCAGTTTTGGTGACCTTAGCCTAATTTTTAGGGTCAAATATGTGTTTAAATCATATTCATGGTTGGGGCGGGGTGGGTGGGGGTGGGGGCATTGATTTCCTCTGAAAATATTTCTTGTTCTAACACCATTCTTAACGTCACGCAAGAACTGCGACATCAAGTTAACAAGTCCGCGTAATGACCCCCCTCTAAACCCCGCTTTATATATAGAAAACTTGAGTTTACAGGGGTATACGTTATTTTTCTAATATTTTTTTTACTTCTTTTACAGAAAAATACCTATTTTGGAGATATGAAAAAATGCAATACGTAACACAGATGTGTTATCGTAATGAGACCTAAAATTTCCATTTCCGCCTCATTGAGGCGGTTCTAACGGGTACCCACAATCTATGTTTTTGAGCAGAAATAAGAAAAATAATGTATACCCTGCGAACCCCAGTTTTACTATATAAAATGGGGTTTAAGGGGGTCAAATTTACATAGGCGTGTTTTCGTGATGCAAAAGTCGATATATCAGTCTGTCTAACAGGCCCCTTCGTGGCCTGGTGGGTAAGAGTCATTAGGTCTCTCACCGCTATGAGTTCGACCCTCGCTGGGGTCACATGTGAAACACCAGGTTCTGCAACGGAAGGGCGGGTGCTTTTATCTCCGGGTACTCTTGTTTTCGCAATTCTCTGATAAACGATCGGCTCGATGCAAGAGAAACAATTTTGAAAGGGCCGTAAAACCAAAAACATATCAGCCTGTCTTGAGAAAAGGCCCTGTATAAGGATTATACTGCTCCTACATGTTTATTTGCATCAGTGATAAGACTGGCACGATAAATCTGATAATCGATTAATCGATCAATAAATTCCACAATAATGATTATCAGTAGTGATTGATTGTAATCGATTATTTGATAAGTGTAGTTTACTACCCAAAGTTGTGCCTAAAATAGCTGGATCAGTGGCAAACAGTGCATACCCTGATGAGACGCCGCATTTTGCGGCGTCTCATCTGGGTATACACTGTTTGCTCAGGCCTGCCTGTTAAAATATACTTATGGTAAAGTACTACATATGCTGAGAGTCAGGCTCAGACAAAGCCAGACAGGTAAAATTATTTTCAAATCTTCAGTGATTACTAAACGATTATCGATTGCAAAGGCAGGACTGATAATCGATTATCTTTTCAGCTCCGATTAGCCAGCCCTAATCAGTGACCAGCATCATGCCACTGTATCCTTACCATTTTCAGGCTGTCTTCAACATAGAATACGTGTCACACCATCACTTATCCTCGCATGACAGCGGAAAATGTACACACACGCCACAAGGCATGTCAACACAGTTTAAAGACATGGACGTCTCAAGCTGGACCCACTACTGTCCTGGCCAATCAACAATCGTTGGCTAATTCTAAGCACCAATACAATAATGATGTATGCTACGCACCAATGAAAAGGATTTAACATAAAATGATATACATTGTATGGGCCACGTCGTTATGAAATCTGCTTTATGACATCTACGAGCACCAACGGTGCAAATCAGACTGCGCATCCGACGCGGCTCCTTTAAATTCGCTTTAAATCACAACAGTTGTCGTCTGCTAAAAGTCACCGTTGCAGACAGTGTGGACCCAGATCAGACTGAGTCTGATCAGGTCCACTTTGTTTGCCTGAATGCAGAAACATATTTTTTAAAGTTTCCAAGAAGATGCGGCGTACAACAAAAAATAGACAACATTTTCAGTTGCTGTTTTTCTTAGCATCCTAAGGTTTAAAAAGATAGCTGCAGACGTTCGCATCTTCATATTTTGATTGGCAAAATAAATAGCCTATGTTTCATCATCATTTCCTCTAGCATCACTAGAAGGGAGCTTACCACTAAATATTTTCCATAGGCGACAATAGTAACCTTTTACATGCTCCCACAAAAACTACACATACAAAACTTTTCAAACCTTACTTATTTATAGAGCCATCCTAGCTCAACAAGTTGATGAGAAAAAATCCACATGTTGCCCGTCTCCTTTTCAAGTTATGGTCCGCCATGTTTGTTTACATGCAGATTCGCAGTGAATACAAGCCGGCTTTTTAACGGAGAGGTGACAATATAAAATCAGCCACAATTTCTTTGAGCTTGCAGATATAATTATAAAACACACATCATTTTATTTCCTTTTCTCACATTGAAATGAAACGTGGGATATTTATCCAATGGAAGCCTGTCTGGTATTTAGACTGCAACTAAAAGCTCTGTCCCAAAGTGATAAAACCCAGTACCTCCAGTATTTAGTGCAAAGCTACCTAGAAGCCCCCATTATGTAGTTATTATGCTACTCACCTCATAAACCAGGGATCTAGGGTTCGATCCTCGGCTTCTCCAGACTTCGGGATGGGTCTTTAAACCGAGGTTCCGTCCCTTTGCTCATCACGTGAACATGTCCGTGAAATAAAGACCCCCCTTAAACCCCACTTTATTTAGAGAAAACTGGGGTTTGCAGGGGTAAACATTTTCCTTATTTCTGCTCCAAGACATAGGTTATGGGTACTCGTTAGAACCGCCTCAAAGAGGCGGTTCTAAGGAACACCCAAAACCTATGTTTGGAATATAAATAAGAACCAGAAATTCAACTTCGGTGAAGTTGATGTCGCACCTGCTCCCCACCTGCCCCACACAAAAAAAATAAAAGTTTATTTGAGGCAGAAGAAATGAATATAGGGCTTTGAGAAGAATCCATAGCCTATATATGTGAGGTAAAAAACTGACTAAGTTCACAATGTGAAAAAAGTGATAAAAATTGATCCCAAGATAAAGTCAAAACCACATGCACATCCTCATACCATAGGTAAAAACACACACAAAGTTTTAAAATGATCAATATAAAACTGTAAGAGAAGTTGCGATGACAAGAGGTACCTATTGTATATCAACTAAAGCTTAAAATTGGCTAAGTTCACAATGTGCAAAAGTGAAAAAAAATATTCTGAGAATTATGTCGAAATCACATGCACAACCTCATACCATGGCAAAAGCACACGCAAAGTTTCAAAATGATCGGTATAAAACTGCAAGAGGAGTTGCGATGACAAGAGGTACCTATCATATATCAATTGAAGGTTAAAAATGACTAAGTTCACAATGTGGAAAAAGTGAAAAAAAAAATGATCCGACGATAAGTCCAAACCACATGCGCATCCTCATACCATAGCGAAAGCACACGCAAAGTTTCAAAATGATCGGTATAAAACTGCAAGAGGAGTTGCGATGACAAGAGGTACCTATCATATATCAATCGAAGGTTAAAAATGACTAAGTTCACAATGTGGAAAAAGTGACAAAAATTTATCCGAAGATAAAGTCCAAACCACATGCGCATCCTCATAGCATGGCAAAATCACACACAAAGTTTCAAAATAATCGGTATGAAACTTTAGAGGAGTTGCGATGACAAGAGGTACCTATCGTATATCAAATGAAGCTTAAAAATGGCTAAGTTCATAATGTGCAAAAAGCGGAAAAAAATATTCTGAAAATTATGTCGAAACCACATGCACATCCTCATACCATGGTGAAAGCACATGCAAAGTTTCAAAATGATCGGTATAAAACTGCAAGAGGAGTTGCGATGACAAGAGGTACGTATCGCATACCTAAAAATGACTAAGTTCACAATATGGAAAAAGTGACAAAAATTGATTCGAAGATTAAGTCCAAACCACATGCGCATCCTCATACCATGGCGAAAGCACATGCAAAGTTTCCAAATGATCGGTCTAAAAGTGTAGGAGGAGTTGCGATGACAAGACATCCAGTGTAAAATGTTGACGGACGGACGGAAACTTGCACGCCTATGTCTTCCTGCTAAAGCAGGTGCGACAAAAATATCACAAATTTTCATCAAAAAAATTGCCTTTTTGGAGGTTTGCAAAATGTAATATGAAATAGGCGCGACCTAACTGCAACCAACCGTTTTGATGTTTATAAACCTCCCATTTTGTGCATTCAGTATTAGGTGGGTCTTTTTTAAATGAAAAGGTTTTCTAAATGGACATTTGCAGTAATACCGCAAAATTCCTACATTTAGAACTCCTTTTGGACTGTTCTAAAGTTTAACAGTCTCAAAGGTGGTCGACAGCAACTAAGTTAAACTTGAACTGTGCAATAGATAGTTGACCGAAAAAATATCAAAAACAAGAGGACCATGATGGTCCTCAATCGCTCATCTGAGGTAAGAGATTTACATCCTTAATATTTAAGTTTGACAAGGCAGATGCTACGAGTTTTTTATGCTATTATCTGAACACTCTTCGTAGAGATTGAAGATTGAAGCAAAAACCGTGGCCTCCAGATGCTGTATAAGGTTTTCGAGGACTTTGACCTAGTGACCTAGATTTTGACCTGACATGACCCATATTCAAACCTGACTCAGATATCATCAAGTCAAACATTCTGATTAAGTTTCATGAAATTTGAAGCAGAACTATTGTCTCTAGAGGGTGAACAAGGATTTCAATGAATTTGACCTAGTGACCTAGTTTTTACCTGATATGACCCACATTCAAACTTGACCCAGATATCATCAAGACAAACATTCTGATAAAGTTTCATGAAGATTGAAGAAAAATTGTGGTCTCTGGTAAATGTTGATGACGCACGTCACATGATGAATGATGCACGACGCACCTACGACGGACAAAAGGTGATCACAAAAGCTCACCTTGAGCTTTGCTCAGGTGCGCAAAAAATTGAGGTCTCTAGAGTGTGAACAAGGTTTTTCTATGATTTGACCTACTGACCTACTTTTTGAACCCACATGACCCATATTCGAACTTGACCTAGATATTGTAGATATGATCATTCTCAGCAAGTTTGATGATGATTGGACCAAAACTGTGGCCTCTAGAGTGTTAACAAGGTTTTTCAATGATTTAACATACCAACCTACTTTTTAAACTCACATGACCCATATTCGAACTTGACCTAGATATTGTAGAAATGATCATTCTGAGCAAGTTTGATGATGATTGAACCAAAACTGTGGCTTCTACAGTGTTAAAAAGGTTTTTCTATGATTTGACTTACTGACCTACTTTTTGATCCCACATAATCCATATTTAAACTTTACTGAGCTATTGTCAGGATGATCATTTTAAGCAAATTTAAGGATGTTTGGACCAAAACTGTGGCCTCTAAGTCTTAACGGTTTTTCTATGATTTGACCTACTGGCCTACTTTTTGACCTGACATGACCCATATTCGTACATGACCAAGTTATTGACAGGATAATCATTCTGAGCAAGTTTGATGATGATTGAATCAAAACTGTGGCCTCTATAGTCTTAACAAGGTTTTTCTATGATTTGACCTACTGACCTACTTTTTGACCCGAAATGACCCATATTCGAACATCACCGAGATATTGTCAGGATGATCGTTCTGAGCAAATTTGAGGATGATTGGACCAAAACTGTGGCCTCTATAGTCTTAATAATGTTTTCTCTATGATTTGACCTGCTGACCTACTTTTTGATTCCATATGACCTGTATTCGAACTTGACCGAGATATTGTCAGGCTGATCATTCTGAGCAAAATTGAGGATGATTGTACCAAAACTGTGGCCTCTAGCGTCTTATCAAGGTTTTTCTATGATTTGACCTGCTGACCTACCTTTTGACCCGACATGACCCATATTCCAACTTGACCGAGATATTGTCAGGATGATCATTCTGAAAAAGTTTCAGGATGATTGGACCAAAATTGTGGCCTCTATTGTCTTATCAAGGTTTTTTCTATGATTTGACCTGCTGACCTACTTTTTGACCCGATATGACCAATATTCCAACTGACCGAGATATTGTCAGGATGATCATTCTGAACAAGTTTCAGGATGATTGGACCAAAATTGTGGCCTCTAGAGTCTTATCAAGGTTTTTTCTATGATTTGACCTGCTGACCTACTTTTTGACCCGACATGACCCATATTTGTACATGACCAAGATATTGACAGAATATTCATTCTGAGCAAGTTTGAGGTCGATTGGACCAAAACTGTGGCCTCTAGAGTCTTAACAAGGTTTTTCTATGGTTTGGCCTACTGACCTACTTTTTGACCCGAAATTACCTGTATTTGAACTTGACTGAGATATTGTCAGGATGATCATTCTGGGCAAATTTGAGGATGATTGGACTAAAACTGTGGCCTCTAGAGCGTTCACAAGGTTTTTCTATGATATGACCTGCTGACCTACTTTTGGACCCGACATGACCCATATTCAAACTTTACCGAGATATTGTCATGATGATCATTCTGAGCAAGTTTCAGGATGATTGGACCAAAACTGTGGCCTCTAGAGTCTTAACAAGGTTTTTCTTTGATTTGACCTGCTGACCTTCTTTTTGACCCGACATGACCCATATTCCAACTTGACCGAGATATTGTCAAGATGATCATTCTGAGCAAGTTTCAGGATGATTGGACCAAAACTGTGGCCTCTAGAGTCTTAACAAGGTTTTTCTATGATTTGACCTGCTGACCTACTTTTTGACCCGACATGACCCATATTCAAACTTGACCGAGATATTGTCAGGATGATCATTCTGAGGAAGTTTCAGGATGATTGGACCAAAACTGTGGCCTCTAGAGTCTTAACAAGGTTTTTCTATGATTTGACCTACTGACCTACTTTTTGACCCGACATAACCCAGGTCGAACTTGACCCAGATATCATTAAGACAAACATTCTGGTAAAGTTTCATGAAGACTGAAGCAAAATTGTGGTCTTTAGAGTCTTAACAAGGTAAATGTTGACGACGCACGTAAGACGGACAAAAGGTGATCACAAAAGCTCACATTGAGCTTCGCTCAGGTGAGTTAAAAAATCACTCCTTCCAGAGAATGGTACCGGTATTTAGTAGAACCAGTATTATTTTTGAAAACTGCAGTTGCATCCATACTTTAGGGTAGGGAAGAGTTATTATTTCTGTTCAAGAGATAGAAATGTCAGAATTCTATCTATTCACCATATTTGCATTATTTGCTGCCACATTGTCAATATTGGAAAAACAGGTAACCAGACCCTCCCCACTGACCTTGAAGGTCAGTGTGTTCTGGTTACCTATTTTTCCAACTTTGATAACCTTCAGACTAGGAACCAGCAGATAATGCACAAATAAGGTGAATCTATCCACCCCACCCCCTCCCCCACCCCCATTGGGACTTGAAGGAATAGATGGGCTGCATGATGCTTCCACGCAAAGCTGAAACCGACCCGCACACAAGTACTGGTACACTGCTGAGAGGATCTAAGCCTGCCCAGGCAAAGCAGTGCGAGTCAGACCGTCCATGCTTATAAACCCTATTGGTTTCATTGGGCGGCAGGGCTTGATATGTCATTTCATTTCGATGTTGGGTAAAAGTCCCACAAAATTGGAAGCAGAGTCTCCAAAATGACCTTTAAGGTGTTGACGGGGACGTTAAACCTCAAATCAAACAAACAAAATCTATCTATCTCCCCAAGGTGCCCCCCGCCCCACTCCATCGGGGCTTTAAGAAATAGATTGGCTGCATGATGCTTCCACGCAGAGCTGAAACCGACAGCACAGGAGTACTGCCTGGTTAACCGTTTAAGAGGATCTATGCCTGCCCAGGGAAAGCAGTGCAAGTCAGGCTGTCCATGCTTATAAACCATACTGGTTTATGGGATCCAAGGCTTGAGATGTCATTTCATCTCAATGTCGGGTAAAAATTGCACTAAATTGGAAGTAACATCATCAAAATGACCTATACAGTGTTGATGGGGATGTTAAACATCAAATCAAACAAACAAAACTCGCAATGGGGATGGAAAACGGGTCTAGGAGACGATCCTTCAGATATCGGGATTCTTCTATACACAAGTTACAAGTACGTCGCATTAGGTGTAGATTATTACATACTCTCCGGAAGCCTACACAGTAATTCTGTAATTACCGCATCTCTAACCTGCACAGGCACAGGAAATTCTATATCAGAATATAGATAAGACCAATTTATTATCACAGAGTTTGTAGTTGGCCTGTTGATTTGCCCAGTAAACTTACCGAATGTGTAAAAAGTAAAAAAAAGGGTCAAAAATATATCTACGATGCAGTCCAGTAACATTGCCTACATTAAGTTTTGGTCTAAGCTCTTATATGTGACTTTGTCAAAGCCACCACCACAAACATTGCAACACTTTCCCTACCAACTATCTGCAATGAAAATTGGTCTCTGAATTTTTAACAATCAGGACAAAGAATTCTTTGAAAAGGGATACCCCCTTGAAATGGAACTACCATTTTTTCCCCCAACACGACACACTAAAAAGTTTTAAGCTACTTGAACACGGGGCTTGACTTGAACAAGTTGTTGATTAGTTATCCTGCAATATTGTTAGATGCAGTGACTTTAGATATAAAATATTTGTGCCTTTGGCTAGTTCAAACTTAGTGTTGACTATGGAAATCTTCAGATGCAAGTACAAGCTCGTGTTTTCAAGGCTTTACACAACTTATTGCTGACGCATGATAATAGTGAAACTGACAATGAGGGATACAGTTTAATACTGAAAATATGCAAGTGTCGGACCGTCCATGCTTATAAACCCTATTGGTTTCATTGGCCAGCAGGGCTTGAGATGTCACTTCAACTCAATGTCGGATAAAAGTCCTACAAAATTGGAAGCAACGTCTCCAAAATGACCTTTACGGTGTTGATGGGGATGTTAAACATCAAATCAAACAAATATTTCTATTATTATTTACTTAGTAAAGCTGCTGCAACATACTGAAAACAGAAATCCATTTTATAATCAATGAGCTAAAAACATGGATTTTTATGACTTTGGTGGCAGATTTTCAACTAGACCATTCGGACCAGCCAGCCACTGACCTAACTATACCTGACCTGGTCCAGCTTTTCACCAGACAAAATCTGTCGGTCTTGGGTTGGTGTTGATGGGGACATTAAACATCAAATCAAACAAACAAAACACTCCTGGTGTTCATTACATATACATGTATATACACTCCAGGTTTCGGAAGATGGAGCTGCCTACATAGTAAACAGGCTGTTGTTGTTGATGTAATTATGGTATGGATCTTTAACCTGCACAGGGGATGGATCTCCCTGCACAGGGGGCCTCCAGTTAACGTCTGGATCCAAAGGACTGTGCACTTGTGGCATTCATACCTGCAAATGATGGCAATGGAGCATGTTCGGACACTGCAATTTTATTACTGCTGCGGGGAATCGAAGTGGGG
The DNA here is from genome assembly GCA_963580285.1 of Lucinisca nassula. Taxonomy (NCBI): domain Eukaryota; kingdom Metazoa; phylum Mollusca; class Bivalvia; order Lucinida; family Lucinidae; genus Lucinisca; species Lucinisca nassula. The sequence continues at coordinate 10,613 of CAUZLF010000569.1, forward strand.
GCCCCTAGCATCAGAGCCCAACTTCCATGAGGCCAAGTCCAAATGTTGGCTATGCAAGTGATTTTTAGCTTGCCTGTACGAAGTACATGGAGAGCTATTGTTGTCACCTAGGATGTGCTTGGTTGCGTGTGCGTTCCCGTCACACTGCAGTAAAGTTTTTCAAATGCTTATATCTCGTTGGTTGCAAGTGATTTTTAGCTTGCCTGTACGAAGTACATGGAGAGCTATTGTTGTCACCTAGGATGTGCTTGGTTGCGTGTGGGTTCCTGTCACACTGCAGTAAAGTTTTTCAAATGCTTATATCTCAACAGTCACTCATCACAGAGCACTCATATTTGGAACTTAAGTACCTGGGAGGTAAGGCTGGCACGATCAATTGGATAATCGATTATTATCGGTCGATAAATTCCACACAAATGAATATCATTACTGATTTGCTTGCAATCGATTATTTGATACGTACAATTTACTTCCCAAAGTTATGCTAGATTTGTAACAAACAATTACTATGAAACTGGGAGCATGACTGGAATTCTAGGTAAATTAAGATTGGAGTCTCTCAAGAAAAGGAGAAGAGGCAGTAGGCTCATTCACTTATACAAAGGTCTAAACCTACTGTTGTAGCCAAAAATGTACGGAATCTTTCGGATCAGGGCACTCATTCTAAACCGTTACAGACTGGAATGAGCACAAAATAAATCGTCTCTCCTGTATAGTCCCTCAAATGTTTTGTTCTCAAATGTTATTTTCTGAAAAAAAAAAAAAAAACAACAACAAAACACAACAACATATATTAGATACTGGGATGCAGAAAAAATGTGCTGATTTTTTGTTTTCCTTTGTTTTGGAAGACACAAATATATCCCTGTCTCCACAATAAAGTTTCCCAACCCCAATAATGTGCCAACAAGAGACTCTACATGGCTTTCACAAACCCCGAGAAGGCATTTTTAAAATCAAGTACCCTGGAAGGTCGTCTCGTTGGCACTGAAAACTTGGAGTTGATGATTGGATCGGCAACTGGTCCAGGAGATGTACATGTATGCTAATGTGTGGAGCCGTGTCCCTGTTGGTGACGGTTACACTGAAAAGTTCAAAGGTCGGTGTACATCAAGACTCTATTCTCAGCCGACTGCCTTTCACCATTGTGCTTGAAGCCTTGTCACACGAGTTCCGCTCTGAGTCCACTGGGAGACCCTGTATGCCAATGATCTTGTCATCATAGCTGAATCACTCAAGGAACGTGCCAGGAGGCCCACTGCTTTTTATCATTGCGCTTGAAAACTTAGAGTGGATTGTGCGACTGGTCCAGGAGATGTACATGTGTGCTTATGTGGGGAGCCGTGTCCCTGTAGTGAAGAGTTGAAATGTTGGTGTTCATCAAGGCTCTGTTCTCAGCCCACTGCTTTTCATCATTCTGCTTGAAGCCTTGTCACACGAGTTAATCAGTGATACTTGGCCATTGACAAAGCGAAACTTCCAGCGTCCACAATGCAGTGACAGGGCAGATCTGCAATGCAACTCACCAGACACTGTCACCACTAGGTCATGTGAGCTACTTGCGCAGCCTGCGATTGGCATACACAAAGATGGAAAGCAAGGGCCTTGGGGGCCTAAGATGACCTAGAAACAGCTGACAGAGAGATCGCAGAGAGTGGAAGCTCTCTGTCTATCTATCTTCTAATACTGAGTCGGTCACATTTGGTCATTACCGTTGAATGGGTGGCTAAATTTAGCTTAAAAAAGTCACTGGATGAGTCCTTAAAATTATTTACAATCTGAATAAAAGAGCTACATGTATTCTAAAACACATACCTCTGAGTCTCAATCTTACACTTTGCGGGTCTCTACTGTACTGTACGGGTCAAGACCACTCTGCGGTCTTGACATTCATCACATAAGAGGTAAGACTACTCCACTGAGGAATAGTTCTGGGAAAGAAAGAGTTTTTCAGGGCATTGCTGGTACCTATGATATTGTGAGTTGTTTACTTTTGATGCCCTTGTTTGGGTTGACGCTGTTGCAGGGGTCAAGTACTTATCTTTATTAATAAACACTGTATCAGAGTATATCTTATAGAAGACGGTTAAAGAGGACAACTCACAGCGGGCCTCTAGGGACGGTCACTCTAGCTCATTAAGCATATCACCGAGACTACTCATTACGCAAATATGCCTATACAAATGCAATGTAAATTTTACCACCAAAGCATGAAATTTTGAGATGAAAAAATGTGATAATTTTCTTTTTTTGCTCAAAATATAGATTGTGGGTACACGTTAGAACCGCCTCATCGAGGCGGTTCTAACGAGTACCCACAATCTATATTTTAGAACATAAATAAGCGAAATAAGGTTTACCCCTGTAAACCCCAGTTTTACTTTATAATAGTGGGGTTTAAAGGGGTAAAAATTATATAGGCCTGTTTTCGTGATATGTATTTCTCCATCGCCGGCAGTTCCACCGAGCAGCTGTCCTCTGCACCTTCTCCACCTGCTGAATCTGGGTTTTAACACAGGGTTGCCAATTAGGTGATGCATATTCAGGTTGAGGGCGAAATAATGTTTGATATGCAACATCCTTTGTCTGCCTAGGTGTAAAAAGCCAAATTACGTCTAAGGAATCCTAAAGTCCTAGTGGCTTTAGATGTTATCTCTGAGACATGTCGACTCCAATCAAGATTGTTGGTGATGGTGATACCAAGATATTTTGCGGATTGAACATGCTCCAAAATTTGCTGGTGAAGTGTATAGTCAAACTTAATTTGCTTGTCCGGAGGTTGTCATGACACCCTCATTGAATGACATTTGGCCACATTGAACTTCATCTGCCAATCGGCCTCCCACTGTGCCAGTTGATCCAGGTCATCTTGAAAAATAAGACATTCAGAAGGAGTATATGTTCCTATACAGGACACAATCATCAACAAACAAACGGGCCGATGACCTGATATTATCAGGGGGATCATTAACAAATACTAAGAAGAGGACATGTCCAAGGACCGAACCTTGGGGGACATCAGATTAAACAGTGACTAGGTCAGACGCTATGCCACCAAGTACAACTTGTGAGCAGCGAGAGAGCCATGAACTAATCTACCTATGTGTGGATCCTCTGCTATAGACCCCCATCAAACGCAAACCTGGAGATCTGGTGTGAGGTCTGTCATGCGTGCAGCCATGCAGCTACCTGGAAAAGGGCTCACTTATGTGGGTGTTGCCCCTGTACCTGTACATTAATAAAAAGGTAGATAGATAGATAAATAGATAATAATAAACAGCATTAGTGTAGGTATTATTTGTCTTCTTCATATACTGAGTCGGTCATATTTGACCATTTTATTACCTCAGTTAGATGTTGTAAGCTCTATTCTATTCTGTTCAGATACTTGTGTAAGTACAATCTGCTAGATGCTTGTTTTAGGTAAACCTCATTGTGTACAGTATTTCACTAGTACAATGAAAGTTGTTTCAGTTTGGCAGTGCCCAGCTAGACTGAACATTTAAAGATTGGAGAAATAATGAAAACTAAGAACTTATGGATTTTTGTTGTTTTTGCAAGTCCGTTCTGTATATAAGTTCCGTTTCTGTTCATTTGTTGTCATACGCTAGACTTGTATTCAACAGAACGCTCAACATCGTCCGAATATTCTTGAAACACGGTATACCAGTCAGTCAACTTCCGGATTTTCCCCAGTAAACTTCCGGAAGATATTTGGAAGATTTTCTGTCAGAGAGAGAATTCAGCTTAAAGTATGTATCATGGAATGTTGATTTTCTTGGTCAGATTCTCTACCATAGAGCTCACTTCGTTCGCGATGCGCTTCGCGCATCGCGAGCTGTGCTCGCTATTATTTTATTCACTCATTTCACAGCAGGAAAACTTTTGTTTACGTCTTCTCGCCAACACTAACGGCTATTAGTTTTGACACGGTCTGTGACACTGTATTTGTAGTACTACCTCATGCAGTGGAATATACCAGCGAAAGGGTAAAGAAGACACGTTTTTATCATTGAATTAGATGTCAGAATTCTGATTCTGATGTAGCTGTTAAACGGGAAAAAGCTGTATTGTGAGTTGATATAGCCAGCCAAGTTTGTTTATTTCGAAAAGATGAACGTGCGTCCATGGTAACAAGGAAGTTCAAGCTTTATCCAATCAGGTTTACTTCCGGCAACAGGAAGCTGTAAAACCGGAAGTACGAAGAAATTTTTGGCCTTAGTCCTGTTGGCTTTTGAGGTTTTGAATGGGTGGGGTATGTTCGTAAATAAATACACGTGTTACCGTTAAGCAACCAACTCTCGTTGTTTGCCGCCTTCGGCGGCAAACAACTCGTTGGTTGGTTGCTACTATATCACACGAATGTGTTATCGTAATGTGTTGGCAGGACATAAAACTCAAACATACTCTTTCAACACTTCCATGAAGCCTCCGTGGTGTAGTGGTTACACTACTCGCCTTGTAAACCAGGGATCGCAGGATCGATCCCGGGCTTCTCCAGACTTTCGGATGAGTCTTTAAACCGAGGTCCCGCCTCCGTATGACCTTAGCTGTTGGTGGGACGTAAAACTAAAACTCACTCACTCACTCACTCATCTCTTCCATCACTAAACTAAGACGCGTCCAATTTTGGAGTTTAGTCAAATCATTAACAGAATGACAGACAGGCCGTGTTGACGAGGATCAAGATTTTGACTAAAGCTTTTACCCATTTAGTACCGGAAACCCCAAAACGGGGCATCTGATCAGGGCCTCCACTGTTTGCTAAAAGTTCAGTCATTCTCCAAATAAATTTTGATGAAAACACAACCTGTCACCCTAAATTTTGAAATGAACTCCTGCTATATATAAGGAGGAAGATTCCAGATTCCATTTGGTACAAAAAGGGTTAATTCCAAGTCTGAGAATGAACACACATATTCAAATGTATTAAAAAGTTTACCACCAAACATTGAAATTATTCCCATAAAAAAAATCCGATATTTTCTTTCAAATTTCTGCTCAAAACATAGATTGTGGGAACCCGTTAGAACCGCATCGGCGAGACGGATCTTACTAGTACTCACAATCTATTTTGAGCAGAAATATGGAAAATAGTGTATACCCCTGTGAATCCCAGTTTTACTATATAAAAGTGGTTAAAATTATATAGGCGTGTTTCTTGATGAGCAGAAAGACTCTAGCTCAGAAACTCTTAAGTGTCCATTCCATGATATGAAGGTACCACGCAGTCTGATCGTCTTAGAAGTAAAAGGTTATTAGAGTCCCACCCTGCCTATGGCACGGAATGGGACAGAAGGTATTAGAGGTCACCAGTACGTAGACACAGTGAAATCCAGCTAATTCATGCTTATTCTTTCTTCAGTAATTTACATTAAGAACTTGAAGTTTGATCCCTATTATTTAAATAAATTGTTTAATAAGCACAATACATAATTTGAGCCCCGCCAAGCGAATTTGTGTCTTCGAGCATTCCGTCATGACAAATTTTAACTGCGAATGCCCAGCCATTCAGAGGGGCCAGGGATATGGCTTTCTGTCTGAAGGTTCCTCTTGATTCACTGCTTGTATGAGCGAGCAGCGAAGGTTCTGGCGAGACTGCGCGGATCCGCAGGCTCGCCTGAACCTTCGCTGCTCGCCTAGGCGATAAGTACCAAAATCGCTTGGCGGGGCCCATTTCATTGTTTCAGATACATGAATTATTTCTTTTTTTCTACTTCTTCGCCCAGTATCTGAATATTAGAATTTCAATGTGCCCATGGACTCCTGTGTGGACAGTGAGGGTGTTTCAGACACTGGCCCTGGTGAGACTCGAATAGGCAACCGTCTGCACTTAGGTGCTCTTACCCAGGGGCCATAGCGCACGTATAATATTCAAAACCTGTTGAAACTGCTGTTTTACCATGTAAGCTATTTCGAAAATCTGTTCTACAACTCGCCCCCGCCCATCGGGGCTTGAAGAAATAGATGGGCTGCATGATGCTTCCACGCAGAGCTGAAACCGACCGCACACGAGTACTGGTAAACCGCTTAGATGATCTAAGCCTGCCCAGGTAAAGCGGTGCGAGTCGGTTATAAACCCGATTGGTTTTATTGGGCGACAGGGCATGAGACGTCATTTTATCTCAATGTCGGGTAAAAGTCCCACAAAATTGGAAGCAACGCCTCCAAAATGACATATACAGTGTTGATGGGGACGTAAAACCTAAAATCAAACAAACAAAATCTGTCCTACAACGGGTAAAGTGACTTGTTGTCTTAAAGTTCTGTTCCAATCTACTCAGTTCGCTCAGTGACACGAATTCACCGATCACAAAGCTTATACTCTGCATTATAATAACAGATGGAAGAGAAATCAAACCACTCACCACGAAAACACGCCTATATAATTTTGACCCCCTTGAACCCCACTAACTGGGGGTTACAGGGGTATACCTTATTTTCCTTAGTTCTGCTGTAAAATATAGATTGTGGGTATTCGTTAAAACCGCCTAATTATGGCGGTTCTAACGAGTACCAACAATTTATATTTTGAGCGGAAATAAGAAAAATATCACAATTTTTCATCTGAAAATGTCAGGATATTTTTCGGCGGTTAAGTTTACAATGTATTTGTATAGGCGTGTTTTCGTAATGTTGACAGCACTGGTGACCCGATATTGTCTCTGAATTTAAATCCCTGTGTCCAGTTGTTCAAAACTAACGATGTCGTTAGTTACAAATCGTTAAATTTTTTATCATTTATTATGGCAAATATGCAAATATTTTTGCTGAAAAAATGTGAGTAGCTTTTGCAAATGCAAAAGCTACTCACATTTTTTCAGCAAAAAAAATTAACAGACTATTCAGTATTGTACTTGTTAGGACAGTTTTAAAAACATCTAGGGCCAGTTGTTTAAAACTAACGATGTTGTTAGTTAACATATCATTAAAACTTTGATCATTAAATGTGGCGAATATACTTATATTTTTGCAGAGAAAAATGTGAGAAGCTTTTGCATATGCAAAAGCTGCTCACATTTTTTCAGCAAAAATACCACGGTATTAGATATTGTATTTACTAATTAGAACTATTACCGTTTTGACCACTAATGACGCGGCTCGTTGACCTAACAATGGTTTGAACAACTGGGCCCTGTACTTTAAGCGAATTGTTTACTTGTTTGTGTTTAGGTTTTACGTCCCCGTCAACACCATTTTGGTCATTTTTTGAGACCTTGCTTCCGATTTTGTTGAAGCCCTACCGCCTAAAGAAACCACTAGGGTTTTAGGAGCGGTCCGACTCGCACCACTCTTCCTGGGTAGGCTTTTCCATTCTAAGCGGTTTACCGGTTCTCAAGTTTGATCGGTTTAAGCTCTTGGCGGAAGCACCATGCAGCCCAAACTATTTCTCCAATCCCCGATGGGCGGGGGGCTAAGCAAACAGTATAGACCCTGAACAGACGCCGCTTCCGGAGGCATCTGAGCTTGATCTACACTGTTTGTCAAACTCAAAACATGAGTCAAGACCAGATCGAGTCTACCACTAATGACGATTTAACGTTAAGTCAACGTGTGTCTGCAGAGGACGCTTCACCTTAACCTTAACAACTGATTAAAATCCGGAGTGCGGGGCGCGAAGCATCAGTCTTTTGAACGCAATGTGTATCATCACACGGCACCCGTTTCACCCCTATATACCGGCACAGATACCAATGCAAACAGTGCAGATCCTGATGATATGGCCAATAACGAGCCGTTTCATCAAGATCCACGTAGTTTGACATTATGTTAATGATTCTGACTAAACTCTACAAGATTCAAACCTTAAAGAAGCCCACTTTCAGAAAGTCAGGGGTGAAATTTACCAATATACTCAGTGGTAGGAACCCCCAAAGGGTCATTGGTATACAGTGAAGATCAAACGCGGCGTCTTATATGTATTTTAGTAAAGCAAAAAATAATGCATCATAACCAGACCCCCTTTAAGGGGAATGGGATCACCTGGCACTTTTTCCGGCATTTTTCAAAGGGGGAAAACTTTCGGGACTTCCTGTTTGCTTTTCAATAAGTCCTGTCCCACGGAAAAAGGGGTCAACTCTTCAAGGAAAGAATTTGCTCCTGAGAAAATTGTTTCCTTTTATTGACCCCTGTTGACACGGGAGACAAAAATACTTTTGTAGGAGTTGCCTCCCCTGAAGGTATATCCATTCCCCTTAACCCATTTGGTACCGGAAACCCCTAAAGGGGTACCTAGCCAAACAGTGCAGGCCCAGATCAGACGCCGCAGAACGCGGCGTCTGATCTGGGCCTCCACTGTTTGCTAAAAGTTCAGTCATTTTCCAAGTAAGTTTTGATGAAAACACAACCTGACCCCTCTAAATTTTGGAATGGACTCCTGCTATATATAAGGAGGAAGATTCCATTTGGTATAAAAAGGGTTAAAGGCCATATCCTGCTGACCACGATAGGGCCGAATTATCCAAATCTGATTGCACTGTTTGTCATTCAATTTGCGAATTTGAAGTGAAGTCAATCATATCTGAAACAAATAAAAATTATATTTTCACAATGCGAAATATTTGATATATTTGCAGTGTGAAAATTTTTTCACAGTAGCAGCCCGAACTACTTTTTGGTTTGTTTTTCGTAAAAAATACTCTTTTTTCGATAAATACCAATATTTCATCGACTGTGAAGAAAATATTTCATTGAGTGTGTTAAGAATAGCAGAAATTTTCACGAGTGCGAAACATGTCACGAACAGCAAAGTCACGTATAAAAATACTTCTTTCTATAAAAACCAAAAATATATGGGCCCCGTCAAGCGGTTTTGGTACTTATCGCCTATGCGAACAGCGAAGGTTCAGGCGAGCCTGCGCATCCGCGCAGTCTCTCCAGAACCTTCGCTGCTCGCTCATACAAGCGGTGAATCAAGAGGAATCTTCAGACAGATAGCCATATGCCTGGCCCCTCTGAATGGCTGGGCATGCGCAGTTAAAATTTGTCATGACGGAATGCTCGAGGACACAAATTCGCTTGGCGGGGCTCATTTCTTCTCGTGTGTTGAAAACATCAAAATCTTTACTTGTGCTACGCACTCGGGAAAATGCTGATGTTTTCAACACTTTCGATGAAATATTTTGGTATTCATCTCAAAAAAGTAAATATCCTGTATATATCAAGTAATTTGATTGGTTGATCATCAGAAATGGGTGTGGCAAAATCATTTCAGCAGTATTCTTTGCCATAAAATTATATGGCTTGAATCTATATTTTTAATAGTCCAGCATACCTGAGATTTTGAAAGCTAACCTTGAGAAATGTGTACTCGCTTTATCTCCCTTCGTCCCGCAAACGTTCGATATCTGGACTTTATATCGTTAAAATATCCTCTACAGTATTAAGTACTGGCTTAGTCAAGTGGTTACTTCGTTCTTCTTTAAAATGAGTTTTGGGTACTTAATTTAAGATATATGTGGGTTCGAAACCCATAGAAACCACTGACGCTGTCCGGTATCTTTTTCTTTCTGTTTTTTTTTTTTTTTTTTTTTTTTTTGTGGCTTCACACACCATCACGAGAACACGCCTATACAATTCTGACTCAAAACTGGAGTTTATAGGGAAAACTATTATTTTCTTATTTCTGCTCTTAATCATTGATTGTTGGTTGGTTGGTTGATTTGAGGTTTAACGTCCCAGTTAACACTGTATAAGTAATTTTGGAGACGTTGCTTCCAAGTTTGTGGGACTTTAACAGACATTGCGATGAAATGACATCTCAAGCCCTGTCGTCCAATGAACACAATATGGTTTATAAGCACGGACGGTCCGACTCGCACCGCTGTACCTAGGCAGGCTTAGATCCTCTAAGCGGTTTACCAGTACTCGCGTGCGATCGGTTTCAGCTCTGCGTGGAAGCATCTTGCAGCCCATCAGTTGCTTCAAGCCCCGATGGGCGGCGGCCGCATTGATTGTTGGTACTTGTTAGAACATCAATTTCTGTGGTAAAATTTACCATGTATTTAAATAGGCGTGTTTTCGTAATGCATTTTGGGTGTTACTGAGTGGAGTACCCACAGCCTATTATTTAGAGAAAAAAATAGTCTAATAATGTATACGCTTATAAGCCCAACATTTCTAAATATGAAGCTTGGTTTACATGATTCTGTGTGTTCATTACACGGACTTCTTCACGCGACGGTAAGTTTAGCATTGCATTATTATCACTGGCTATTAGAATTCAGCTTAACCCATTATGTACCGGAAACCCCAAAAAGGGGTAATTGCCAAACAGTGCAGGCCCAGATCAGACGCCGCGTTCTGCGGCGTCTGATCAGGGCCTACACGGTTTGCGAATAGTTAAGCCATTTTCCTAATAAATTTTGAAGAAAACATAACTTTCATTTTGAAATGGACTCCTGGTATATATATATATGAGGAGGAAGATTTCATTTGGTACAAAAAGGGTTAAGTTTGGAACATGATAAAGCACTGACAGCACTGGTGGGTTGAATGTTACTTAATGTAGGCTTGGAAAGGGGACTTAGATTGTTTCGTTTAACCATTAGATCCTCGTATTTTAAGCAAGCAGTATAGGCCCTGATTAAGACTGCCACTGTTGCGAAAAGGATTTTTCGTGAAACCTACTTCCAATAAAATCAACCAACCCCGAACCCTGTTTTATACCGCAATCAGGCATTCTAGTAACCAAATAAAGGAGGTCGACTAACTGCTCGCTATAATCACTAGTGACCTACAATACCTTCTACTGACCTATAATACGTCTAGTGACCGATTATAGACCGGACCTACTTTTCTGGTCCCTAATTTGCAAGCGTAAACGATAACAGGCAACCTTTTTATACACGAGAAAACAACGAAACTGCAAGTTGTAATCTTTGCAATATTTATTTAAATAGATTTTCAGAAATTTCAGCTAAATTCTTACCTTCTCGGGCTTTCCTGGTTTGAATGGCCCGTTGGAATAATTGCGCACTGCTACTGCGGTTACGTCTCAACCTCGAAAACAGTTTCTTAAGCTAAAATAAACTATTTATCCAGGGTAAAACTCACTAAAAGTTGCTCAGACTGAGCACCTCAATATATCAAATATTTGACAGCTCTTGTAGAATTTATCAACATGTGGTTGTACTCTCATTGTAATTAATCCTGATTTATGGCCAAGCATGCCAGACAAACATAAAAACTTTATAAGAGTAATTTAAACCTTATCCTGTCATGCCTTTACAAACAGTGTGGATCCAGATCAGATGACGGTGGAAGAATCCATCTGATCATGATCTACACTGTTTGTCTTTCGGCTTGTGAATTTGAAAGAAAACATTTTATCATGCCAGCTGATTGGCTGATATTCAGAATTGGTGTGGCTAATTAAAATATTCAGCAGGATAAGGACTTTATAAAGTTTTTGCTGACTTCATTTATGTTTGTTTTTAATTAATTCTGATTTATTCAGAGAATTTTACAGCCAAGCATGCTAGAGGATTTAAATTAGTGCAGTACCAGACTGAAATATTTCTGCTAGTAAAGGTATACACATCTGTTCATTTTGTATCAGAAACCCCAAAACGGGCAATTGGCAAACAGTGCAGGCCCTGATCAGATGCCACAGAACGGGGCGTCTGATCAGGGCCTACACTGCTTGCAAAAAAGTTAAGCCATTTTCTAAATAAAATTTGAAGAAAACACAACCAGTCACCCCTAAACTTTGAAGTGGACTCCAGCTATATATAAGGAGGAAAATTTATTTGTTACGACCCCCCCCCCAACCCCAAATCCTGTATATCCCATATCTTATGCAGAAAATTGGAGTTTAGAGGGGAATACTTTATTTGCTTTAATGTCGCTAAAATATCGCAGGTATTGGTTTGAACTGCCTCATAGATGCAAACGGGCACCAAAAACAGTAAACCTTTAATAAATATAAACACCTCTGGGCCCATGAAAAGTGGTTCCAGACAGGGATAGTTCGAATTACTGAGGTTTACTCATAGTGTCAGGTCATAAGGGATGGTTGGACCACTTAAGGCTATCTTTACGATCTTCTCTGGAATAAAAGTATGTTGTGTACACTCGTTAGAATCGCCACATTGAGGGGATTCTAATGTGTATACACAGCACACCTTTTAAAGATAAATTAGCAAAAATCATATATTATCCTAACTGGTTATCTGGAGCTTTGGGAGATATTCTAAAGGGGCTCCAGAATTAGTTCAAATTAGCTATGGTAGGTGAACTTTCCGTGTTTGATTTATCGAAGTATTACTCTATCTATGTTTGGAGAGGAAATAAGGATATGTTAGTACATGGACAAGTTTTCATAGTTAGTACAATTTGTCCATTAAATTTTCCATGCTTATAAACCCTATTGGTTTCATTGAGATGTCATTCCATCTCAATGTCCGGTAAAAGTCCCACAAAATTGGAAGCAACGTCTCCAAAATGACCTATATACAGTGTTGATGGGGACGTTAAATCTCAAATCAACAAAAAACAAAAAACAAAAAAAAAAAAAAAAAAACACGCTGATCCCTGGTTGTTTTCATTGAATGTGCCCTTTCTTAAGGATCAAAAATATAACACCAGGCGGACCCATGGTCCGTGTCACTGGGTGCTTCTTATGCTAATAAAGGGGGTGGGGTACTTCATTTGGAAGACGTACATGTTACTTATGATCTTTTGATTGTCAATCGAGCCAAAGCTACTAAGCACAGTAATTTTACGTTGTTGAACTGAACGTGACTTCCACTGATTAACTGCTTTATAAAAGGTAAAGGTAATTGATATATAGCCGAGCTATTTTTATCAGTGTGAGATCAGAGTCTTGTGTAGGGTTGCTTGTGAGATTGGTCAAATCATAGCCCTGGCGCCAAAAATGTCCACGCGCCAGGGCCAGCAGGTTTTACATAGGCTTATATAGGGAATTCCTCTAAAAATCTTCTTTTCTGAAACCAGAAGGCCCAGGTCTTTGATATTTGGTCTGAAGCCTTATCTAGTGGACTGCTACCAAGTTTATTCAAATTATAGCCCTTGGGCCAAGAATGCACTAGAGACACTGATACTCAGGTGAGCGATTCAGGGCCCTCTGGGCCCTCTTGTTCTTATTTCCACCCAACAGACGGGCCTCCGTTGCCTAGTGGATAAGAGGGCTGACTCTTATACATTAGGTCTCTCACCGCTGTCACAGTGTGGGTTCCAGCCTCGCTCGGGTCACATGTGCTACGCCAAGTTCTGCAACGGAATGTCAGGTGGTTTTTCTCCGGGTACTCCGGTTTTTGCCCGCCTCTGATTAACGATCGGCTCGATACGAGTGAAATTATCTTGAAATGGCCATAAAACCAAGACTAAAATAAAAAAAAATGTGCCCCAAAACATAGATTGTGGGTACTCGTTAGAACCGCCTCTAGCGAGTGTCCACAATCTATGTTTGGAGCATAAATAAGAAAAATATCACATTTTTTAATCTGAAAATTTTCTCTTTTTTTTTTTACAATGAATTTATAGGCATGTTTTCGTTACACACACACACACACACACACACACACACACACACACACACACACACACACACATACTTGTAAAGTGAACAGATCGGGGAAGTCTGCCTGTAACCTACTAAACGCGGAGGTAGCTTTGCTTCGGTATTTTTGGTAAATAAATGATATATTTAGCATAAAATAGATATGTTCAATTAGAATTTGAAATTTTATCATTAAAACTCTCCTATATTAAAAAAATGTTGAAATGTGAATTTTTACTACCAAAGCGGGGAAACACATATTTTTATACACAATTGTGAAATGTTTACTACAAATCGGGCTACCTACAATCTGGGGATACACAATCCGAACACACAGCAAAACGAGGAGAATTATTAACACAATTTAAATTCAGACAAGATCAAATTATTCCTTCTTCAAAATGCTAGACATGTACGTGGGTATGCAATCCATCTAGTTCTCAGACTAGGTTGGAAGTTCATGCTGTGCCCCAAATTATACATATAAATTATTCGCTTTAAGTGCTCTCTTCAGATTGCAAATGCGCAGGCTGATCAACGTTTTGCTTGCATGTCACCCATTGGATTGGCATTACTGAAAGGCTATACGTACAAGCGTACAAGAAAAATATTAAAAAAAGTTTTATCGAATCGGGGATGCACAATTTGAATCCACACACCGAAACGAGGAGTTATGAAGATACACACCCAAACGAGGAGATCATTAAACACATTTTGAATATGCCAAATGCGGAGTTAATGTTTTTGTTTTGGTAACACTTATATTTAAAACAAAATGGCATGATTTCAAATATATGAGTAAATGTCTTATATACCTACTTAATGTCAATTAGTGTCCTGATCTCCACTGTTGAATTGTTAAAGTTTTGAGGGTCACTGATGAGGACTAATAGTCCGAAACTTGCTAGTCCCGCCCAGAACATTTTTTTTCCACTCGACGGTTTTTATTCCGGTGTTGCCGACCTTTCTTCCAAAGGACTACATTTCAATCGAAGTTATTTAACTTCGCCGCCGATCGTGTTAAAGTATTGTGTGGCGGTCGTAATAAGGCTCCCTGTCCTTTATCATAGTGTGGGTTATTTTATCTAGTCCTTTGTTTGTTTGTTTGATCTGAGGTTTAACGTCCCCGTCAACAATGTAAAGGTCATTTTGGAGACGTTGCTTCCAATTTTGTGGGACTCTTACCCGACATTGAGATGTAATGACATCGCAAGCCATGTCGCCCAATGAAACCAATAGGATTTATAAGCATGGACTCGCACCGCTTTGCCAGGGCAGGCTTAGATCCACTAAGCGGTTTACCAGTCCTCTTGTACGGGTCGGTTTCAGCTCTGCGTGGAAGCATCATGCAGTCCATATATTTCCCCGATCATGCATCACTGCATCATGCAGTCCATATATAAGCCCCGATGAGCGGGGGCCGATATTATCTAGTCCATTAGGATCATTGATACAACTGTGGATTTTCTTTTAATTTTTAGGGTCACAAATGACGATTTTCAGTTCAGCGTTGTCGCCCTCGCTTCCAAAGTTTTACCTTTCCACAAAACATATTGTTCTGATTTTCTACAACTGAGCGTGGTCTTTATATACACTTGGTAAACAAGGCTTGGTGTTAGTATGTTAGATTTTTATGGCTATTTACCTTTTACGGAAATCAATCTGGCCCCCGCCCATCGGGGTTTGAAGAAGTAAATGGGCGGCATGATGCTTCCACGCAGAGCGCAATCTGACCGCACACGAGTACTGGTAAACCGCTTAGAGGATCTAAGGCTGCCCAGGAAAAGCGGTGCGAGACAAACCGTCCATGTTTTTAAACTCTATTGGTTTCATTGGGCTACAGGGCTTGAGATGTCATTTCATCTCAATGTCGGATAAAAGTCCAACAAAATTGAAAGCAACGTCTCCAAAATGACATATAGTGTTGACGGGGACGTTAAACCTTAAACCAACCAAACACAGAGCGGAAATCATTCACTGGAAAAGATATTGTAACCATTACCTTTACGCAACCAGACGTACGTGATTCTAATGAAGCCACAATTAAGAAAGCTGAAATGTTTTGTTTCACTAATTATTGCGCCCATTGGTCTCCTACAACATCGCGTTCATAGCTCCTCATTAGGTAAAGGATAGTAAAAAAATCTGTCTAAGAACTTTCACCTCTAATAATACACCTATATATGCAATACTTCGTTTACTCCTTACTTCATTTTCCGAGTAATGTGTTGTTTTACCATTGGCCCTACGCTAAACAATACATTAACATGTCTCCGGGTGAACACTACATTATGAATGCTTGAAGCATAACTCATAACAATAAAACTAACTTTTTCTTGAAAATTTACAACAACGAAGTAATGTATATATTATCATATGACGTCGCGTCTGAAAATGTTATAACGCCATGTATTGAATTCGGTTGTTATTCACTAGTGGGTTAATATGCAAACTACTTAGGTATGTCGTACGACGTCCTTAACAACGTCGCGATTACATGTACTTGTGGTGGAACATCGTTTTTGTTTTTGTGTGTTCCTTAAAAAAACAGACACACGTAAAAATGCGTTTTAAGTCATATGTAACTAGACTATGGCATTCGTGTTAATGTATTATTAAACCGTTAAAGCTCGTTGAGGAGAAGGGATAAAATGCTCGGCACAGCCTCGCATTTAATAACTTTAATAATACACGAACACTCACGTGATTCGCTGTTTGTCTAACAGGTGTGTCTACTTGATGCAGATCATATTACAATGTGCATGTACCCGTTCCGCAATGAATAAAAATGTTCAGCAATATATTCACATGTACATGCAATAGTAGTTAAAACCCCGGCTATCACATTGTTTATGTTACACGTTATTTTTGCATGTGCACAGATTGTTTTCCCTATTTCTGCTTAAAACATAGATATCAGGTACTATTTAGAGTAAAGTAGAAGTAAAACAAAGATCAGGAATTGATACAATTAACTTACTCCATCCATAAAAGACACCAAAGGGAAAGAAATACAAACATTAAGCGACCAGACCATAATGGAAACCTAAACAAAGGAAGGCCATATGGACAGTTACTTTCCCACAAAATGGCCATATGGCCATCCAAAATTAAAAGACAAAAGTGATACACACAGTAAGTAACAAACAACAACATAAATAAATCGCCACAGAAGAGCCGCCTTGGAACGGTCAGTGGAAGATTTCCACTGGGGGGCTTAAATCGATTTTACGTGGCCACAATCCTCGCCCTTACTTCCGTCGCGATTTAGACAAATAATTTGTTCAGTCCGCATGAAGGCCTCCTAACTCATCAGTGCAACATCTCCGTGAACACAGAAATCAAAGAACCACAGAGGTGAGACAACGGTGAGGACTCGACAGCAAGAAACCACTGAAATGCTGGAGCAAAAGAAAACCAACAGTTAGACTCCGATGAGCCCGACCAGAGACAGAGCATCAGGCACCAACCAACATTATCTCTTTAATTTTCAATAAGCCTTTACGTTGGAGCCGTCATAGAATCTGAGGCCTGACCCACCGGCGTGCAATTAAAGAGGGGAGCAAAGTTGCCAACCGTGATTGGGTTAACTACCATGCATGCAGTCTGTCGTATAATATCCATGTTGTACCCAATCTTTTTATATCGAAGAATGATTTTACGAAATTGGGTGCTGAAATCATTGCGGTTATATATTTTTCTGAATTTATATACTAAGTCACCATAAAATTCGGGTTCCGATAGACCTTGTTGCAGAAGAGATTTAAGTCCAATATTGAATTTTGAAATTAAATCAGAATGGCGTCTATAAAATTTTGAAAAGGCTTTGCGTAGTTTATGGTACCGATAACCCTGATTAAGAAGTATTCTTATTTAGAGGCTCTAAAGAGCAGAAAAATCTGCTGGAAGCATGAAACGCAAAGATATCACTTTTACTCCTGTGCAATGTGTCATATAACACAGACAATGATAATATGTGCATGAAAACGCACCTAGCATAGGAATATACATACATTTTACCTAACATCACATTAACATATAAATGTAGTTAAACCCCATTAAACCACACTTCATGTGTAAAAGGTGATGTTTGCATGGTGTTTATAATATCGTTCCTAATTCTGTTTAAAACCTAGATATCGAGTACTCATTAGAGTTACTTTTAATGCGCATTTAACATGCACAAATATCCAATCGTGTTTACAAGCATAAATATCATTGTGTTTCACATAAATGAACATATGTAACATTAACATGACACGGTAGTTAAAGCCCCGGTAAATTATACTTCATGTTGTAAAAAGCAATGTTTATAGGGGTATATATACAATTGTTCCTATTTCTGCTTAAAACATATGTAATTTGCATAAAAATCTCTGCTTGAAGTATCAATCACAAAAAATAACACTTCATTTTCCTGAAAAAACTCTCAGGAGAAAAACCCTCAATGTTACAACAGTGAAATGATACATGCCGCCAAATAAGGAAGACTATGTTTACATGTACATGAGATGCTGCACAGAATCATAAAAATGTAACAATACATTAACATGTCACCATAGTTTTAACACCGGTAAACCCCACTTCCGTTAGTAACCTCTTTATATAAAAAAAGTATTGATTGCAGGGTAGGAAATATTTTCCTATTTTATCTAAAACACATAGACGAGTTTAAATCATAAAAAATCACACTGCCAATAGTCCAGCAATGAAATAAAACAGCGTTAACGCAAAACCATATTTACATCGGTACCTGAGAATGTGCAAAGAATTATACATACCTAAAATACATTAACATATCAATGTAGATCTAGTTAAATCATTTTATGCATTAAAAAGTGATATTTGTTCCTATTTCTGCTTAAAACATTGATATCGGGTAGTATAAAAAGTAGAAGTAAAACAAAGATCAGGAATCGATACAATTAACTTACTCCACCCATCAAAGACACCAAAGGGAAAGAAACACAAACACTAAGCGACCAGACCATAATGGAAACCTAAACAAAGGAAGGACAGTTACTTTCCCACAAAATGGCCATATGGCCATCTAAAATAAAAAGACACAAGTGATACACACAGTAAGTAGCAAACAACACCATAAATAAACCGCCACAGAAGAACCGCCTTGGAACGGTCAGGTGAAAGATTTCCACTGGGGGGCTTAAATCGATTTTACGTGGCCACAATCCTCACCCTTACTTCCGTCGCGATTTAGACAAATAATTTGTTCAACTCCTATTCAAGCGGTTATAGCGTGCCAAAAATCTGTGTCTGAAGGATAAACCAGAAAAAATAATAATCTTCTTCTTCTTCTTCAACGGCGAAAACCGACAGAATATAATAATTGCAATGCTGGAGAAAAAAAAAGTTTAACTCCCATAGGCCTGACCAGGTATGCAGAGAATCAGGCATTAACCGACATCATTTAATACACGTTTAGGTAAGTCGTACGGCCTCTTAAGGCATGAGGCGTTATAGAATCAGAGACCCAACCCGCCGGCTTGCAATTAAAAAAGGAAGCAAAGTTATCTAAGGGTAGCTGATGAGGCCTTATTGGCCGAAACTAGCTATTCTGGCCAGAAAAACTTGTACATTCCATACTTTTCAGTTCTACAGTTATTTACGAACATGAAATCATTGCAAGCTTATATATTTAAGAATTTATATACTCAGACAACATACAATTCTAGTTCCGACAGGCCTTGTTCCAGAAAAAATTTAAGTCCCACATTGAATTCTGAAACTAAATCGAAAGGACATCTATAAAACTGAAAAAAAGACTTACGAAGTTTATGATATCAATTATCCTGGTTAAGAAGTTAAGCAGTTGAAAATTCTTACGAGTGTTGATGTCAGTCAGTTACAAGACTAGACACTTTGGCAAACCGAATTACAGTGTAATTTCGATTATTAAGCTCCATCTGATGCCACAAGAGCAACATCACCATTCACGAACGGAACATTTATTTCAAATACAATCGACTCTCGTTATCTCAAACTCCAAGGGACTGGAATGGGTTTGCGATAGCAGTAGTTTGAGATAACATAACAGTGCACAAAATTTAGTTTGACTTAAGCCGTTTTGAGATATCAGAGTTTGAGATAACAAGAGTGTACTGTAATCGTTTTTATCGGAAATTTTGCATGAAACAAACCCATCGAAAGTAAAGAAATGTAAATACAAAGACGGGATTTAGGTATCGGAAGAACTAGCTGTATTCAGTTGAAGTTCGACTGATCAAGCCATCGAAAAATGCATTTCCTACCTTACATGTAAGATGGAGGGAATCTCATTTCAATTAAATCAGTAAGTTCTTTAAAACAATTATGAGGTATAGTATTTTAAAGCGCTGGAAATTCATACGTTGACAGACTAACTGCACGAAAACGTCCGGATTTTAATTGATTTAAACCTCATTAGGAATTTTAACAGACCGAAATAGAGCATCAAGACAAACATTCTGGGTACAGTTTCATGAATACTTATTCAAAACCTGTGGCCTCTAGATTGTGAACAAGGTTTTAAAGCACTCTGATCCAACATGTCTTATATTCAAATTTGACCGAGATATCATCATGACAAGCATTACGATAATTAGAGATTATCACATGGGATTTTGGTTATCGCCCGATGTATCAACCCGAGACCCCATTATCTGCCCGAAGGCTTTAGCCTGAGGGCAGATAATGGTCGAGGGTTGATACAGAGGGCGATAACCAAAACCCCATGTTATAATTTGTGTATCACATATCCAGATCCTATTCTTATTGTGTTTGACGTTCATAAATTGAAAAAAAAATTGTGATAAAAAGCGTGATTCAAGTAAAAAGCGCGTAACGTCACGCCTAACTATTCGCGTTACGTCATGTACTTGGCAACGTCACAATAACGTCATGCGTGGGCTGATAACCGCTGTCCGTTCAAAATACACTGTTTCCGGTTATCAGACCGGGCGGGCTGATAACCGGAAATGGAAACAAGCAGTATTACACATGCAAAACATGGGTTAACATGTTAAATATAGTACTGAATAAGTGATAACGTCTAATATCAACGTATGGTCTATAGAGGGTGAACAATGTTTTACAAAAACTTCACCTAGTTTTTAACCGCACAAGACCTATCGAACTTGTCCTTATATCATCAGGACAAACATTCTGGCAAAGTTTCGTGGTAACTGTACAGTAGCTGTGGGCTATTTTTTTTTTTAGTTAGAGTTTAACGGCCCAGTTAACACACTGTTAAGGTCATTTTTGAGCCCATCAGTTTATCCATTCTTTTCCTGGGTAGGCTCATACGTTACCGGTTAACCACTACAGTGCACATTTATTCACCAGAAGCTGACAACTGCCCTTCTTGAATCAGCGGAAGAGAGTGAATGAACCGTAGAAAAAATTCATGATCAATCTCCACGAAAGAATGTTGCGGACCATGGCAGGTATCGAACCCGCGGGCCCCCTGATCACCAGACAGAGCTACCGAGGCCAGAACAACTGTAGGATGTAGCGGATGAAAAACGTAAAGGTTGACGACGGTCGACGCACGACTCTCTTACCACGGACACAGGGTGATGGCTATAGCTCACTAGTGCACTTCGTGCTCATGTGAGCAAAAATATGATCTGTCAATAGGAAATATTAATTGTTATATAGACTGACGTCAAAAAGAAACGCTGCAGTGACATATCATTGGCATAATTTCATAATCTAGCATATAAATTCCGAATAAGCCATTCAAGCAATTTACAGTAATATAAGGCCGACTTGTCAATACACCAATTGTTCAGTTATCTGCAGTCGGGGCCTGGCGAGCTACCGTCAATCACAGGTGCCCTTATTGGAATGTCAGTAACGGGTGTAACCGCCTCGTCTAACAATCACTGCATCCATTCTACGCCTCATTGAACCGCACAAGTGTCTCAACAAATATCGAGGAATACGAGCCCATTCTTCGCGAAGTGCAGCGGTCAACTCTCGGAAGTTTCTAGGCTGACGTTGACGTTTACGTAGCCGGCGACCCGGTATGTCCCACGCATGCTCTATTGGATTGCAATCTGGTGAATATGTCGGTCACGGGAGGACAAGGATGTTATTGGTCTGCAGGAAGTCTCTTGCAACACGTGCCACATGGGGGCGGGCATTATCATGTTGGAATGTAAGCCCCGGGCGTTGTCTGAATAAAGGCCGAATCACTGGTCGAAGCATTCGATTAACATATTGCCTAGCATTCAAAGGTCCGTTCACAATAACGAGTTCCGACTTGAAATTATGGTTGATTGCCGCCCACACCATAACTCCTCCACCCCTGAAGCGATCACGCTCTAAGACGCAGTTATCAGCAAAACTTTCATTACGACGCCGGTATATCCGTATGCGGCCATCAGCGTTAGAAACGTTAAAGCGAGAATCGTCACTAAAATCCACATTACGCCAATTACGTCCACGATTGTTTCTTGCCCACTGCTGACGATCTAGACGATGACGTCGAGTCAATATGGGACCACGGTAAGGCCTCCGACAGCTGATCCCACGATCCCTTAATCGATTTCGCACTGTGTTACGACTAATCGTTCGTCCACGATTCACAACAATGATATCCGCTGTTGATTGTGCCGTCAGGTACCTATCGCGCAAGTGACGTTGACGTATAAAGTTATCCTGCCTCACTGACGTCACACGTGGCGCACCAGAACGAGGCCTGTCCGATAAGCTTGCCGTGACGTTAACACGAAAAATTAAACGAGTCACTGTCGACCGCGCCACATTTAACCGTCTTGCGACGAAATCTTGAGATCGGCCACTTTCCAACATGCCTAAAGCCCGAGCCCGTTCTTCATTACAAAACCTGGGCATCTTGAAATCTTACAATTTTCCAAATTTCTTTTGAATTCCAAGTTGTAAATCGAATACCAGTTAAGCATATGCAGTTTTTGTTGCCGAGATGTAATGTACACTGGTGGCACGGGCCGTTCAAAAAAGTGTTGAGAAGGCCTTTTAACTCCAGTCAAATTTCTGATAGCACATTAAAGCAACTGAAGCTCTGTCGTCTATATCAGATTAACCCATTTTGTACCGACCGGAATTTGTCAACCTTATACATAGCACAAGTCCATTTCAAAATTTGATGGTGTGAAGTGTTTTCTAAATATATTTAAAAAAATGGCTGAACTTTTTGCAAAAAGAAGTTCCTGAACAAAAGCCGACCTCGGTGGCGTCTGGTCTGGGCCTGCACTTTTTGTCATAACCCGTTTTGTGGGATTCGGTACAAAATGTGTTAATGCACAACACTCACAAATTTTGAATAAACATATCTCGGACGCCCTAGGCGAGCAACTCACGTTAATTCAATAAACACCGATACATCTTAAGTCATTTCAGAATAAAGAAAGTGGGTTTGTGTCGTAATTTTCTTACTTTAAGATTTAAACAAGACACAACGAAACTAGCCTATACTCACATTATATTATATTATATTAAAACTTTTACCACCCTAAAATTGAAATTTTCAGATTAAAAAATCCTGATAATTTTAATATTTCTGCACATGACATACATTGCGGATACTCGGTAGAAACGCCTCGACGAGGCTGTTCAAACGAGAATAATATAATAAGTCACATCTATACTATCAGCCAATTAGACCACATTGTATACTGTTTTCGTTCAAATTCACAAACTGGTAGACAAACAGTATAGATCCTGATCATATGGCTTCTTTAGAACTAATCTGATCTGGATCTACACTGTTTGCAAAGTTAGGGGTTGTCGTGAACAGCAGGATAAGGGTAATGCAATGTAAAAAACAATTGGTTTGTGGTTTGTTTGTCATTATAAACCTCACTTTTTTCTATGCAATTAAGATAATCAAACAATCCATAAAACCAACGTGGTCTTGCGCGGTATATCACGCCCCCACCCCCACCCCACGACACACACACCTTTTGACATAAACGATCAATTTCATAGCATAACCTTCGGGTGAACCATAGTGTATTGTTCAATAAAAAATGACAACATCGTATATTATAGTTTAAGGGAGTAGGTGCGGGAAAAAAAAAACACAGCTTCTGAAACGATTGCACAAATGAGATATTTTGCCAAATTAATATTTTATTTCGGCTAAGCCCAGAGAAGATTAAAATTAAGCAATGAGACAAAGAAAAGAACCACTATGTTTGGACTTCATAAGAGAAAAAGAACACGATCCGGACTAAAGATTCTTACTATATAACCGCAATGACTTCAGCACCCAATTTCGTAAAATCATTCTTCGATATAAAAAGATTGGGTACAACATGGATGTTATACGACAGACTGCATGCATGGTAGTTAACCCAATCACGGTTGGCAACTTTGCTTCCCTCTTTAATTGCACGCCGGTGGGTCAGGCCTCAGATTCTATGACGGCTCCAACGTAAAGGCTTATTGAGAATTAGAGAGATCTAATTCAAGGTAATGTTGGTTGGTGCCTGATGCTCTGTCTCTGGTCGGGCCCATCGGAGTCTAACTGTTGGTTTTCTTTTGCTCCAGCATTTCAGTGGTTTCTTGCTGTCGAGTCCTCACCGTTGTCTCACCTCTGTGGTTCTTTGATTTTTTGTGTTCACGGAGATGTTGCACTGATGAGTTAGGAGGCCTTGATGCGGACTGAACAAATTATTTGTCTAAATCGCGACGGAAGTAAGGGCGAGGATTGTGGCCACGTAAAATCGATTTAAGCCCCCCAGTGGAAATAATTTCACTGACCGTTCCAAGGCGGTTCTACTGTGGCGGTTTATTTATGGTGCTGTTTGTTACTTACTGTGTGTATCACTTGTGTCTTTTTATTTTGGATGGCCATATGGCCATTTTGTGGGAAAGTAACTGTTCTTATGGCCTTCCTTTGTTTAGGTTTCCAGTATGGTCTGGTCGCTTAATGTTTGTGTTCTTTCCCTTTGGTGTCTTTGATGGGTGGAGTAAGTTAATTGTATCGATTCCTGATCTTTGTTTTACTTCTACTTTTCTTATGTATGACTTTTAGCCACGAACCATAAATTCAGGGTGCTCATTTTTCTTATTTCTTCTCTAAAATATAGATTGTGTGTACTCGTTAGAACCGCCTCGCAGAGGCAGTTCTATCGCGTACCCACAAAGTGTATGTATAAGAAAAACATCATATTCTTTCTCACAATTGCTGGTTTTGACCGTGAAATTTAGAGTGTATTTGAGTAGGCGTGTTTTCGTAATGACGGAAATATGCATCGTATTATATAAATTATTACTTTTCGAGAACACTCAAGTTTTCTAAACACATGAATTAAAACACTGCATCTACAGGACTGGAGTAAAATCTAACAAACATTACCTTAACATGCCTATTCAAATATAGATTGAAATTTTACCGTCAAAAACTGATAATTATTTGATCCGCACAAACAATAATTGTCTTATTTCTGCTAAAAAGACAGATTGTGTTTACTCGGTAGAACCGACTCAGTGAGACGATTTTAACAAGTACCCACAATTTTTATTTTGAGCAGAAATGAGATAAAATAAAAAATAAAACTTTTGAGCTTAAAATCATACGTTTGACTGTTCTGTCGAGTCATCATCGTCATTCTAACGAGTCATTCAATCTATAATTAAGAGCAGAAATAAGAAAGAACTTTATCTTAAATTGTTGTAAGTTGGCCGTGAAATTTACAATGTATTTGTATAGGCGCGTTTTCGTAATGGTGGAAATATACATCGTATCCTTCAAGTTTTCTAATTAAGCAGTTAGTAGTTTTCCTAGGCGAAAATATAAGTAAAGCAAATCTTAAAACAAGGTTCAAAAGGTTACAAATTAAAAACATAATTTTACATTATCAAAAATAAATAAATAAGTCATGAATGCAAAGTTTTTAATTATGGATATATATTTGTTTCCTTAAAGCATAATATTCTTTCTAATTCTATCAATAATAATATCCATATTGACACCGATTTTCAGTTCTTATAACTTCTTTTGCGATTCATTCTAATATCCTGTGTATACAAGCCCTGCGTCTGTGTAATCTTTACACATTTGTGATCCGAAACCTCAAATATAGCTATTTTCTACAACCTGTGGGCCACTTTTAATAAACTGTTTTTCTAAATTTTTTACCACATGAATATAGATATTAAAAAGATCTTTCTAGTTAGAGGTTATAGCGCACGGAGAAATTTTAATAAATATGACTTTTGAGCCTTTGAATTAAGGCTATTTTTCTTTTTTGTTGTAAAATACAAAGACTTAATAGGGAAATACCCCAGTGGCATTCATTAGAATCTGGGCCACTTTAAAATTTATTTTATTTCAACAAATTTGGTACCAAAATGAAGCAAATACATTTTTCTATCAAATGCGAGGTTATAATAATATCTTGTAGAAATGAAAATAAAAGATTTTATTAGTTAAATGACGGGCTCCTATATAACTCTATACATTTTTCTAGTATTACCTGTATGAAAACTAGCGACTGGCTGTGACGTCACAGAAGTGACAGATAGGTGTGGATTAGTACCTGCAGTACGAGTATTCCTGCTTATGCGAGAAAATGGTCAAGCTACACATTTATTGGTGTACGTAATGTAGTGAACCGAAATATTTCTGGTTCCGCTTACGTAAATGATGTTATAACTGTTGTGTACAATACTAACCATGAAGTTGAAAGCCCAACAAAAAGTACCACCCTGTTTCACTGAAACGTTTCTTTTGACGTCAGTATAATATCTTATTTCAAAAGAAATACCGCAATTCAAAACTATCAACGGTTTTGCAATAATTTAGCAAATTTGAGCAAAAGAGACAGCAGACAGATTTGCATATTAAACGCCATTCAGTGTGATGGCGCGCACACGTAGTATAATGTGACGTCAAATAGCCCGAAATTTCTGCCGTCATCACGCCACAGAGACGCAGGAAACAACATGGACGCTCGAATAAAAGTTTCCCAACGCTTTACAGTCTGTATGAAAATCTGCAAATAAATAGTTTATTTTAGTTTTAGAAATTATTTTCGAGGTTGAGACGAACCGCATTACCGGTGCGCAATTATTCCAACGGACCGTTCAAACCAGGAAAGCCCGAGAAACTAAGAATTTAGCTGAATTTTCTGAAAATCTGTTTGAATAAATAGTGTAAAGATTATAACTTGCAGTTTTGTTGTTTTCTCGTGTATAAAAGGTTGTATGTTATTGTTTACGCTTGCAAATTTAGGACCTGAAAAGTAGGTCCGGTCTATTAACGGTCACTAAGCGTATTATAGATCAGTAGACGGTATCATAGGTCACTGCCGATTATAGCGAGCAGTTATTCGACGCCTTTTATTAGGTTACTAGAATGCCTGATTGCGGTATAAAATGGAACACTGCTACTGCGGTTGTGTCTGAACCTGGAAAAATAGGTTCTAAAACTAAAATAAACTATATATTTGCAGAATTATATACAGGATGTAAAGCTCTGAGAACTTTCATTCAAGCATCCATGTTTCTT
Source organism: Lucinisca nassula (assembly GCA_963580285.1). Lineage (NCBI taxonomy): Eukaryota > Metazoa > Mollusca > Bivalvia > Lucinida > Lucinidae > Lucinisca > Lucinisca nassula. The sequence continues at coordinate 37,633 of CAUZLF010000569.1, forward strand.
ATGTCTTCGTGTCACGGTGACGTCAGAAACTTTGCAATATTTGACGTCACGGTATACTACATGTACGTGTGCGCGCAATGGCACCAACTGGCCTTTATTATGTCATACTGCCTGCTGTCTTTTTAGGGTAAATTTGCTAAAGTATTGCAAAGCCCCTTGATTGATTTGAATTGCGGTATAAACTAAATACATGACTAGAGCTGTCAGTGAAACTGACTAGGGCCCCGGCAGCGCTATCGGAGGAGTAGGAAAATGTTGAAAATTTGTGGACGGACAAACGGACAGACGGACAGACAGACAGACAGACAGACAGACAGACAGACAGACGGACGGACAGAGTGATTACTATAGGGCACCCACACTTTCAGTGCGGGGCCCTAATAAGTGTCTTTAATAATAAGATATAATTGGTTCGCCGCAACAATTTTATAGGGGCTCGCTGAAGCTCGCCACTTTTAAATTGTCTAACGCTCACATATTGTATTTATTATTAAAGGCACTAACAATGTATTAGGTATAACCAGGGTTCGGCCCCCGCCCATCGGGGCTTGAAGAAATAAATGGGCTGCATGATGCTTCCCCAACCGCACACGAGTACTGCCCTTAGAGGCAAAGCGGTGCGAGTCGGACCGCCCATGCTTATAAACCCTATTGGTTTCATTGGGCGACAGGGCTTGCGAAGTCATTTCATCTCAATGTCGGGTAAAAGTCCCACGAAATTGGAAGCAACGTCTCCAAAATGACATATACAGTGTTGAAGGGGACGTTAAACCTCAATTCAAACAGACAAAACTTTATTCAGGGTACTTGTTGGAAGCGCCTTAGGCGGTTCTTCCACGTTCCCATAATATATTTGGAGCAAAACCGTTAAAAATAACAGAATTTTCTACCCGAAAATTTTCATTTTTGGGTGATGAAATTTTCTATGTATTTGAATAGGCGTGTTTTCATAATGATTTTTCTTAGTTCTAGTCCAAACATAGATTATCGGTGCTCGTTAGATCCGCCTCCTATTTTTATGAGCGGAAATCAGGAATACTTTGTATACCCCTGTAACCCCACTTTTACCTGTATAAATTGGGTGTCTATATGGGTGGTCATTACACGAATTTGCTAACTGATGACGTTTAGATACCATTAACGTTAGACGGCGCTTAATTATGAAAGTCGACATTAACAAAAAGAGGCATCAGTTACAAACGAGTAATCGAATTTGCTTTAATTCTTGTATTGCAAACATACGATAAAACTTTACAATCTGCCATGGCATTAATTGTTTGTTTGTTGAATTGGGTTTAATGTCTCCGTCAACACTATTAAGGTCATTTTGGTAACGTTGATTCCAATTTTGAAGGAATTTACTCGGCATTCAGATGAAATGACATCTCCAACCCTATCGCTCAATGAAACCAATAGGTTTATGTACATGGATGGTGCAAGGGAAGGCTTAGACCTTCTAAGCAGTTACCAGTACTTATGTGCGGTCGGTTTCAGCTCTGCGCAGCCCAATCTATTTCTCAAAGCCTCGATGTGGAGTTTGGGAGGGGGGCAATAGGGCGCACCATGAAACAATTTAATAAATAAAGTTATGTGATTTTAAATGATTAAATAATAATAATGAAACTGTTAAAAGCCCCTGTCCATCGGGGCTTGAAGAAATAGATGGGCTGCATGATGCTTCCAAACAGAGTTGAAACCAACTGCACAAAAGTACTGGTAAACCGCTAAGAGGATCAATCCTGCCCAGGCAAGGCGATGCGAGTCGAACCGTCCATGCTTATGAACCGTTTTGGTTTCATTGGGCGACAGGGCTTTAGGTGTCATTTCATTTCAATGTTGGGTAAAAGTCCCGAGAAATTGGAAGCAACGTCTCCAAAATGACCCATACAGTGTTGACGGGGACGTTAAACCGCATAATCAATAAATCAATCAATGAAACTGTTAAAACAAACACACAAAGGCAGTGATATCCAATGTATTCTGATGTACTCAGTTTCAAGCCGCTGAAAAAAGTCGCTTCATTCCTAATAATTGTCTTTGATTTAAAGTTGTTTAAAGAAAAATCATGGCCCCGCCCATAGTGGCTTGAAGAAATATATGGGCTGCATGGTGCTTCCACGCAGAGCTTAATCCGGCCCGAACACTAGTACTGGTAAACCGCTTAGAAGATCTAAGCCTGTCCAGGAACCGCGGTGTGAGACAGACCGTTCATGCTAATAAACCCTTTTGGTTTCATTGGGCGACAGGGCTTGAGATGTCATTTCATCTCGATGTCGGGTAAAAGTCGAACAAAATGAGTCGACCTTTACAGTGCTGACGGGGACGTTAAACCTCAAATCAAACAAAACGAAGAAAAATCACATCTGTAAATCTTAACACTTCCCCGTTCTGCGGAATAAGAATTTTTCCGCACAAACGGGGAGGTTCGATATCGGTGTTACACACTTGAAACTTTTAATTGATCAGCAGTTATACACTTTTGTGTATCAGATATATACGTCCTGAACCTACAAAACGGGAAAGTGTTAGATTACCATGGGAAACTATTTTTAAGGTTCATCTAGTACTGAGTTTTCAATATTTCTTGCTATTTCAAAACGGGGAGTTCCGCGTTTAGAGGTGTCTCCCCGATTCGAAGGTGTGTATTCTTATGTACTTCCCCGATTGGTAGCAAGAACAAACACACACACACACACACACACACACACACACACACACACACAGAGAGAGAGAGAGAGAGAGAGAGAGAGAGAGAGAGAGAGAGAGAGAGAGAGAGAGAGAGAGAGAGAGAGAGAGAGAGAGAGAGAGAGTAAATGTACTTAATATTTTTTCACTAAGAAGTCTTCTCAACTTGAAGGTTTTTCTTGTCTGTGTTGGAAATCAAACTCTACAGGCCCTATCATGAAGATATTCCTTCATTCATTTTGTCTCATGAAATTGCCAGGAAATTCAAACCCTACAGGCCCCATCAGACCCCTATTACATGCAGTTAAACATGCATTATGTTTATGGTGAAGTGTCTTAAAATTATTTTCAAGAAATTTAACAATAAGATAAATATATTATAATAGCCCACTGTTGCTGTCTTTAAACTGAAATTTTCATGAATGGGGATTTTTGCATCCCAGTTAAGAAATATCTAATTGCCATATGTTTAGACAATTAGTGTGGGTTATCAGTGTGAGCTGAGATTTATTGAAATTTATACTGACAAGTTAAAATTAACATAGCTGTTCTTCTGGAGAGGCTGAAACCTCCCTTGAGTTTTGGGGTAGTAATATCTAAGACTATATTTATTTGCAGATTTTCATACAGAATGTTAAGCGCTGAGAAACATTTAATCGAGCGTCCATGTTGTTTTCTTCGTCTCTGTGGCGCGGTCACGTCAGAAACTTTGCGCTATTTGACGTTACGTTATACTACGTGTGCGCGCCATGGCACTGATTGTCGTTTAATATGCCACATCGTCTGCTGTCTTTTTGCTGAAATTTGCTAAATCATTGCAAAACCCTTGATTGTTTTGAATTGCGGTATAAACTAAATACATGATTAGTGTCTTTAATAATAAAATATAATCGGTTCGCCACGACAATTTTATAGGGGCTCGCTAAAGCTCGCCCCTATAAAACTGTCTAGGGCTCACCGATTATATTTTATTATTTGTATTTACTATACTGGCAATATACTCGTACCTGTCCAGCGATGTAAATTTTGTCTATTCTCTTCTATTTGTCTTACATGCTCTCCTAGCGCGCGCTTGGAGAAATAGATTGGGCTACATTGTGCTACCGGGAAGATCTGAAACCGACAGAACTTGAGTACTGGTAAATCGCTTAGAAGGACCAAGCCTGCTAAAGAAACGTGGTGCGAGCCGCATCCCTCCTTAAATCCTAGCGGTTTCTTTAGGCGGTAGAGTGTATGATGTCATTTATTTATTTATTTTATTATGTTTATCCCTCTCAATGTCGGGGAATCGGAAGCAACGTCTTCAAATTGACATAAATAGTGTTGACGGGAATGTAAATCCTCAACACAAACAAACATGCCGTACTATTAAGTACATAGTGACAAATGGCATCGGACAAATTCTGAAAAGGGACGCGTCTCATTACGTTTATGTCCGTGTAATGAATACCCTTTTAACCCCCTTCCCCCCCCCCCCCCAACACACACACACACACTTATAACTAATATAGGGAAATTGTTTACCATTGTTTGCCGTGTTTTTGCTTGAAACAGAGATTGTTGAGTTTTACGCCTACCAACAACTAAGGTCATATGGAGACGGGATCTCGGTTTAAAGACTCACCCACAAGTCTGGAGAATCCCGGAATCGAACCCACGACTGATTTATGAGTCGAGTAGCTTTACCACTACACCACGAAGGCTTCTAGGTTGTCGGTACTCGTGATTCGTCACAGTATTTAGGCGGTTCTGACGAGCACCCACGGTCTATGTTTGGAGCAAAAATAAGAAAAATGCAAACATTTTCACGTGTAAAATGCGAATTCTAGGGATATGAAAGACGCCGTTGAAGCAGTTGTATGTCCTATCGTTTTTTGTTGTTTTACGGCTCTTTCAACATTATTTTACTAATTTCAAGCCGATCGTTTAGCAGCCGGAGTACCCGAAAAAAATAACTGACCTTCGGTTGCAGAACTTGACGTCTCACATGTGCCGAGCGAGGCTCGAAACACAATAGTGAGAGACCTTAAGATAAGGAGTCAGTGCTCTTACCCACTAGGCCACGGAGACCAGTTTGAAGGCTTAGACGTATTCTACATGTCTATGTCTTTAGGTGAGCCGAAAGAAAATGTCAAGTCGGAAAATGACACAAATGCACTATGAAAATATCCATAAAGCTACTAGTGTTTACAGTATCGCTATGGAGCGCGTTCAGTTAGCTGGTCAGTTCAATGGTCAAGATTTAAACCAACATATAATCCATACGTCACCTATATTTGTTTTCAAACGTATTGTTGAAATATTCAGCAGTTAAATTCTAAACTATGGAATAATTAGAAGCCTATTTTAACATTATGGATTATATATAATAGGGACAGGCTTAATTAATTTTCAGTTCATATTATCTTAAACGCGGTAAGCTTTCTGTTTTTCTTGACTTCCAGTGGTCGGCGGAAGGTGAATTGTCAAGATGTTTTGACAAAACTACACAACCTTTTTATAACACTACTGTATGGGTCCAAAGTAAAAACCGTTTTTGTTAAACAAACGTGTTATATCCACTATGCATTTTTGGGATCCATCCTAAGGCGGTGTTATATCCAAAACCGTGTTATAATGAACAGGGTTATAATGAACAGTGTTATAATGAAGTTGCTGTGGGGGCGCCAAAAGGGACTCCTGTATGTTTTCACTCGAAAACCCCATTTTTAACTGAATAGAATCGCCGATGTTACATGGGGTGTCAGGTTGAGTATTTTTTTTAATTAACTGAAGTAGTATATCGGAAAGTTTTGTTGTTGCCGTTAGGCCCTGATCATATATCGCGTACTGCGGCGTCTAATCTGGGCTTGCGCTGTTTTTTCCCGGTATCCCGTTTTGTGGGGAGGGGGGGGGGGGGATCGTCGTATTAAATGGATTAAAGGAAACAATTTGCCCATTAGAAATTAATTAGATCTCTCACCACTATATCCAATAGTAAGTGCAGCCGCACCATAAATACATACGTGTAGTAGTCGAAGATAAGAATGACTCGCGTAGCTATGCGGGTGTTGTCAATATACGTCAAATTCGTTGAGTCCACCAGAAGATTCGGCAGAGTGCCTATTTAGCATGGTTTCTGCTGGCGGACCAAATGAACGTATACGCCGCAGCTTTGTTTGTGTTACAGTTGAATTCACACAGTCGGGTAACTTGGTTATAGGACATTCCAAATACAAACGATAGCTCCGCCTAGTCAATCTTATCTGCGACTTCCCTACCTGTTTATCGTCTCACCAACAGGTAAGGTCATGCGGAGATGTGACCTCGGTTTAAAGTCTCAATCGGTGAAGAAATTGGGAAGTAGTTTGCATCACAAAACAGTGCGGACTAACCCACAAACCCACAAACAAACGGACAGTGCAAAAACTATATGCCCTCCTACGGGGGCATAAAAAACAAGAGCACCCAGAGTTGTAATTCGTGAGCATGACACACCTGCTTAACCTCATGTACATCTGCATCAAGTACCACCAATATGTCTCAAAGGGTATTGGAGGTACCGTGATCACAAGGTGGCCATACTGTTATATTGGAAGGGAAGATAACTCAAATACCATAGCACCAGAGTTGTGGTTCTCAGGTATGAAGTGCCATCTCGACCGTGTATACAATTGTGCCAAGTAACATCAATATATCTCAAAGGGTATTGGAGTTATTGCCATCACAAGGTTATATTGTCAGGGGAGATAATTAAAAAAAAAATCAGGGCACCAGAGTCATGGTTCTTGCACGTGACACACCTGCTTATCCTCATGTACAACTGTACCAAGTATCATCAATATAAAGAGTATTGGAGATGTGGCCTTTACAAGGTAGTGATTCTATTTTATTGGAAGTGAGATAACTCAAAACAATGGTACCCAGAGTTGTGGTTCTTGTGCATGATACACCGCCTTGGCCTTGTGAACAACTGTGCCAGGTGCCATCAATATATCTTAAAGGGTATTGGAGTTATGGCCATCACAAGGTAGTCACTCAATTGTATTGGAAGAGGAGATAACTAAAAAAAACCATGGCAACAAGAGTTGTGGTTCTTGTGCATGACACGCCGTCTCAGCATTGTGAACAACTGTGCCAGGTACCATCAATATATCTCAAAAGGTATTGGAGTTATGGCCATCACAAAGTAGTCATTGGGAGATAACTCAAGACGTATGCCATCCAGAGTTCTGATTCTTGCGCAAGACACGCCGTCTAAGCCTTATGAACAATTGTGCCAAGAACCATCAATGAATCACAAATGGTATAGGAGTTATGGCCATCACAAGGTTGCGTCTACGGACGGACAGACGGACGGACACCAGGCTGATCGCTGTATCCCCCTAACCTATTCGGTCGGGGGATAATAATATATTCATTTAATACAGTAAAATATATGCTACCAAAAATGCAGCTTGCAAAGATGTTGTTCTACATGTATGCGAATGGATTAAGAACTCTTTATTTTTCTATTATTTGCTACTCGCTAAAAATTTAACATTATTAACAGACATATATTCAACGCAATAGACTATTCATTGCCAAAACACGCCTATTCAAAAATAGTAGAACATTTTACCACCCAAAAAATGTATTTGCTACATAAAAGTGGGGTTTAATGGGGTCAAAATTATGTGATGTATGGCTGTAGGAACAGTAATTTTCCGGTGTAACTGATGAAAGATAATTAAAACATAGAATGCGGGTACTGAAACTGTCTCATCGATTTGTTTTTCTTTATATATAGCTCTCCTTATCCTGGCCAAAAATGACTCAGTAAGCCATGTGTAACTTTGAACTTTTTTTTTTCAAACTCCATTACGATAACACACCCGCGCGACATAATGCCTTTTTCACATATCAAACATGGCGACTTTTCTGTGTAAATCCGTATAATTTTTCTTATGTTTGCTGTCATAGCTTGTGTACCCTCGTTAGAACCTGCTCATTGAGGCGGTACTAACGAGTATCTACAACCTATGTCTTGGAGTAGAAATAAGAAGAATAATGCATACCCCGTAAACCCCAGTTTTCTCCATATGAAGTGGGGTTAGAGGGATGTTCATTACACGGACTTGTTCACGTGATGCTTAAAATATGCAAATGAATTATTGTGATGTAAAAGTAGTAACCGGAATAAAATAATTCGGCAAGCCAACTGGCAATAGCGATTATAATGTAAATTCGCTATTGTAAGTTAACTGGCAATAGCGATTTTAACGTAAAATCGCTATTGCCAGTTGGTTTAAACTTTATTTTATTTGCATAATACATGAAAAGTATACAAAACAGAATATAATACGATTACAGTACAATGACTATACAAATGGGATTCAGAAAAAAGTCAAATGACTTATTCGAATCTGTATCCCAAGTGTTTGCAATACTATTATATGTACAATCTTATTGTAATTGTCATTCAATAATTATGAAATTCCTCACACTTTTGTAACTGTTTAAACATAAATATAACAGATAGTTAGAAGGGGCTCCACGGGGAGTGGAACATACTTGCATTTTTTGTAATAATTAAGAAGGCATTATGTTATGGACAACATTCAACAAAAAACCTGTATAAAGCTGGATTTCATGCTGTTCGACATATGTGTAAGAGTTCCCGCATTTGGAAGTAGCGCATCTAAATTTTCCTTATCTTAGTTATACCATATAAACACATGTGGTCAGAGGTAATTACTTTTAAAGTTGATGCATGGGTATAAACAGTCGATCGAACTAAATCAAAAGCGTTTAGATTTTAATATGTAATCTTGCACCGCTGAGAAGATATCAGTTGACTGGCAATAGGTATTATAACGTAAAACCGCTATTGCCAGTTAACTGGCAATAGCAATTTTCACGTAAAACCGCTATTGCCAGTCCTTTCCTTAAAAAAAAGATCTCTCACCACTCGCTCGGATCACATGTTAGACGCCAAGTTCTGCAATGGAAGGTCAGGAGGTTTTTCTCCGGGTACTTCGGTTTTCGCCTACCTCTGATTAACGATCGGCTCGAAATAAGTGAAATAATCTTGAAAGGGTCTTTAAACCATCACCAAAACACATTGATAAAGTCAATATTTTTAAAGATTTGCATCCAATTCCCAGCTACAGCGCACGAGTGAACCTGCAAACAAACAGCCAGAATTACTCAGATGAACCTGCTTATTCGCGCGCTGTGCGACACTCGATCAACGAAGGCTGATCAGATTGCGCGGATGCGCACAGATTGGAGATACACTGGTCGCACATGTCATATTGTAGAATATTGCGACACTTAAGGCGTTTTTGTTGGACTTTCTGGCAAAGAAAAGTTTAGTACGAGTAGTCGCAGCTAAGATTGACTAGGCGGAGCTATCGTTTGTACCTGCCTATGGAATGTTCTATTAACAAAAAGGTAAACTAAGTCATCCTGTTGTGTGAATTCATCTGTAACACGAACAAAACTGTGGCGTGTATGGCCATTTGGTCCGCTTGCAGAAAGCATGCGAAAGGCACTCTACCGAATCTTCTGGTGGACTCAGTCAATTTGACATATATTGACAACACCTGAATAGATCCGCCTAGTCAATCTTATCTGCGACTACTTTTTTTTTTATACAATAACAGGTGCGTATAATGCAAATTTGCTCGACCAACTGAGAACTGCGATCAGTAAAAACGCCCACGTAAACCCAAAGGGATTCTGCTCCAACAGGAGAATGCAAGAGTCCACACTTGCAAGAGCGGAACGGGTACGAGCTAATACCGCACCCCGCCTATTCTCCAGACGTAGCACATAGTGACTATTTCCTATTCCCAAACATGAAAAAGGATATCCGTGTACGTTATTTCCGGTCCAACGAAGAAGTCGTGGCAGTAGTTGGAGTTGGTCGGAGACAAGGACCCTGGCTTCTTCAGTTCTGGGCTCATGGCACTGGAACAGCGTTGGCCAAGTGTATCTTTCTAGAGGGCAATTACATCGAAAAAGAAGGTTTCGATCTAACCTAGAAATAAGTAAGGCTGTTTTTCTTATTGAATCGCCCTCGTATTTTGATCAAGTGTTTTACAATCGACCCAAAGTTACTAAATGGCACATCAAAAATAATGCTGTTATCCACGTGACTGTCACTGATTTGGGGGTTATTTAGAGAAAACGACGTGCTATTTTTATCGATGTTTCAAGTAGGTCAGAGCTATCTATAGAGCGGACCCCGTCCATTGGGGCTTGAAGAAATAAATGGGCTGCATGATGCTTTCACGCAGAGCTGAATCCGACCGCACACGATAAACCGCTTAGAGGATCTAAGCCTGCCCGGGCAAAGCGGTGTGAGTCGGACCGTCCATGCTTATAAACCCTATTGGTTTCATTGGACGGCAGGGCTTGAGAAGTCATTTCATCTCAATGTTGGGTAGAAGTCCCACAAAATTGGAAGCAACGTCTCCAAAATGACCTTTACATTGTTGACGGGGACGTTAAACCTCAAATCAAACAAACAAAGCTATCTATAGAGTCTTGTCAGGAACCTTGTATTAGGTTTGGCAAACACCGAATACCCATATAATAGGTAGAATCTGGACTGGGCTCGTGTAAGAGGTATGGACTTATCAACTGACGCAAAGAAAATCTGCACTGGTCTCGTGCACGAGGCATTCGCTTATCAATCGACCTACAGATACTAAGAACAGAAGCTTCTCGCCTGCTATTACCAACTAACTGTTCGCCCCACGCACATCGGGGCTTGAAGAAATAGATGGGCGGCATGATGTTTCCACGCAGAGCTGAAACCGACCACACATGAGTACTGGTAAACCGCTTTGAGGATCTAAGCCTGCCCAGGCAAAGAGGTGCGAGTCGGACCGTCCATGCTTATTAACTCTATTGGTTTCATTGGGCGACAGGGCTTGAGATGACATTTCATCTCAATGTCTGGTAAAAGTCCCACAGAATTGGTAGCAACGTCTCCAAAATGACCTATACAGTGTTGACTGGGATGTTAAAACTCAAATCAAACAAATAAACAAAACCAATTGACTGTCGAAGACCTTAACAAAATCCAGGTACTGGTCGTTTATAGCATCGATAGTCGCCTCCCTAAGACGTCAGAGTGCAGTTCTGGACTGTGCTCGTGCACGTGGACATTGGCAAACAGTGCATACCTAATCAGACGCCACATAACGCTGTGTATGACTTGCTACTCGAATTTAAGGGTTCAACGAATAGTTCAATAGTTCAATTCTCAGTTCAGGACTATTTTTCCCATTATACACTCAGAAAATCAACCCACCAGTACTCTTAGTGCTTTGAGTGAATATGCTGGCCATTGAGAAATGCCGCAGGAAAGATTTTGTTATCACGCACGTCCGACTTAGCTACGGAGACCGACATTTTTCATACGTAACTGCACCACACTATTAATGAAGTCAAAAGCAGAAATCGTGTCAGTTTAATAACCGTTTTGACCCCCCTTAAAACCCACTTTTATTATTGTAAAAACTGGAGCTTACATGGGTGTACATTATTTTCCTCATATCTGCTCAAACCAGAGATTGTGGGTACCCTTTAGAACCGCCTTGTCGAGACGGTTCTAACGAGCACCCACAACCCATGCTGAGCTGAGCTGAGAATGGAAAAAACTTTATAACCTCGGAGCCAGATTCACTGTATAAAAGTGGGGTTTAAGGGGGTCAACATTATATAGGCGTATTTATGTGACGAAACATGCGTTCATACAGAGCACATCGAAGACTGATCAGACTTTGTGGGTGTGCGAAGATATATTTTCGCATGTTACGGCTCATTTTGTTGTCTAAAGTATTTTCTATGCACGAGTATTTTGTCTTTCAGCCTGACCGGTCAAAGCAAGGACAATTTTAATAATGGCACGACTGTCGGTGTTGGTTGCCTACTTCAGTCTCTTGCTGAACATAAGAATAGGTAAGAAGATATATCCTTTCCACTACCATAGCGTATTTTTGCGTAATTGCTGCCAAAAACTTTTTGAACGACCCTTTTCCCATATTCAACCATACTTTTGATAAGGGTGTTTTTGAATAGGGTATTCCAACAACTGTTTGCAACATGCATATGAATCCTCTAAGAGATACTGGAACAGGACCAGAGGCTTCCAAACCTGGCAAAAAGTCGAAAAAATTAGCCTCTGAAATTGCCATTCTGCCCCATGTTCTTTGAGACGGCGTGCTGTCTGTACGAAACAAGTGCGGCCAAAACAAAGACATGTCGAGAATAGGTACAAAAGAGTGAAACGTACATAAGGTAAAATGATAGAAAACGAGAGGAAAATTATGTTGAGAAAAACGCAAAAAAAAAAAAAAAAAAAGAAGTCCGTGAGCATGTTTTAGCATAGCGTGACCCCTGCGCCATGACCTATGACGTCATCAGAAAGTTTGTTTTCACATACCGAACAGTACATTTTGTCTTCTATTGAAAACGGGCTAGACAAGACTAAATGAACCAAAAGATCGGGTTCTAGGGCGAAATGTTCTCCCCTACCCCCATTTTAGTCATGGTTTCAAAAATGCCCGGCAGTCCTAAGGATATAAACATCTTAACCCATTGTATGCGGGGAACTTCTAAAGGGGTACCTAAGCAAACAGTGCAGGCCCATATCAGACGCCGCAGAACGCGGCGTCTGATAAGGCCTGCACTATTTGCTAACAGAATTTTCCGTCAAAAACAGAATAAAAACGAAAAAATATGCCTGACACCCCTTATATGACAAATGGACTTGTCCAATATAATAGCAATGGAAGAGTCCACTAGCATACAATGGTGTTTACAGTTTAACGACCCAGCCAACACATTTACAGTGTAGGTGTTATCGAACCGGTCCATTTTTCCTACCAGTACAGTGGTCAGATAGTAGACTTGTCCAAAATATAGCAATGGAAGAGCCCACTAGTATACAATGGGTTAAGTTATCGTTTGGAGTTTGGAGCCAACACATTATTTACAGTGTATGTGATATCGAGCCGGTCCACTTTTCCTACCAGTACAGTGCTCAGATAGTAGAAAAGGTTTCACGATTAATATGCGCGAAATAATTTTATGTTTGCTCATTTTTACTGATGAAGTGTTTCACCACGCCAACAAAGCTAAGATTATTGGCGAATCTTTAGAAGCTTCCGTGGTGTATTGGATTTGCTGTTCGCCTTATAAACCAGGGGTCATATGTTCGATTCCGGGCTTCTCGGCACTTTCGGATTAGTCTTTAAACCGACTCTGTATGACCTTAGTTATTGGCGGACATTAAACAAAACTGTTTGAGTTTTACGGCCTTACAAACAACTAAGGTCATACAGAGACGAGATCTCGGTTTAAAGACTTATCCGAAAGTCTGGAGAAGCCCGGGATCGAACCCACGACCCCTGGTTTACAAGGCGAGTAGCATAACCACTACCCCATGGGGGCTCCTCCAGAAAGGGTTTTCTTTAGTAAATGAAACAGAAGTCGCATAGCCTCGGATTAAAATCTGGCGAATAGGATGGATGAGAGCGCTGACCTACCTTTTCCTCTTTCAAGAAGTCTTGGACAAGAACACACTTATAAGCATGTGCGTTGCCATCGATAAGACCCAGATCTCTTTAACCCATTCAGTACCAGAAACTCCTAAAGGGGCACCTCGGCAAACAGTGCAGACCCAGATCAGACGCCGCAGAACGCGGCGTCTGATCGGGGCTTACAATGTTTGCCAAAAGTTAAGCCATTTCCCGAATCAATTTTGAAGAAAACACAACCTGACACCCCTAAATTTTGAAATGGACTCCTGCCATATATAAGGTGGAAGGTTCCATTTGGTATAAAAAGGGTTAATCGGTTGCAGATCTACGTTTTTCATAGTATGCATACCAGTCTTATAAAATTTACCTGTGTTTAGTACGGGAATTTGAACAACGGGTCCATCGCAATTGAACAATATATACCGCACACAAAACTTTTGCCATGCACGCTTTAAATTCTTTTGGCAATGACCGACCTTGCATGGTCTTTTCGCAGTCATTGCTTGTTTATTGGTGCGCCTCTGCGACTCGGAATAATAGACCCATGTCTAAAATCCTACGTTTGTCAAAATGTTTATAATTTTTCTGAAATTTTTCGCCATTTTTTGTACGGGTGGGCATTCAGTGTCCTTTGGTCAATAGATGAGGGAACCATCGTGCACAAACCATTCTAAAGTTTCAACTGCTGGGTCAAAATCTTATGTGCTGCCCCTGATGAAACACCAACACCATCAACAATTTCTTCACCGTAAACCTTGCATCTTGTTTGACCATATCTAGCACAGCAGCAACATTAGCTTTTGTAGCAGCTTTTCTTGGCTGGTCGGGTCGGGGATTATCTTTCAGGTCAGTTTTACCACCTTTATTTTTATGCCGCCTGAAAATTGACGTTTAAGAGACAGCAAATGTCCCATGTATCTGATACAGTTCACTATATATCATTCAGACCAACGCGACCATTAATGTAGGCACTAATTTCAAAGCTAATTTTATTTTTCATTTTGCATATTGTAAGGGTTGAGTGTATATGACTGTAGCAACTTGAACTGAACGGATGAGATCGAAATTTCATCCTGCTATAGAAAACCACTCTCCCATGACATCAACGCAGCTTACAGACACGCCTTCCTATTTCACAAGTAGTCTTCTTGTATACCGTGTAAACAGACTCCTTCTGAAATGATTCAACTGCTAAGTGAAAGAATGAGCCGCTAAGTAATTTTTTTCCTTTTAGAATAAACCCTACAGGTCACGGAGACAAAAATAGTTTTGAAAAATGTTACCATAAATGTCAGAATCAGAATTGTAATGAAATTCATACACCAGGACCGGTGACGCTACACTATCCTCAGCACCTTCAGCTGTGGAAATTATCTAACCGAGAAGGACATACCAATCGCTAATGGTCCGAGGGAAGAAAAAATCTTTGTGAATGTCAGTTCTTACAATAGGTGTCTGAAACTCCAGTGAATGATGATTTTTTACAGTGCCTCGCTGGGGGAACAAGGTCATCTGTTGGAATGCTTGCAGCACCCTTTAGATCTTTGTATTCAAGTTTGAGCCTACTGTCTCCAAACCTATTTTTCTAGTATTCCGGTCATGCTCCCAACTGCTTGCTACAAACCTAGCTGCTCTATTCTGAACTTTTTTAATTTCTTCAAAAAGGACCACACCATAGGGGTCCCAGATACAACTACCATGAGCGAGCAAGTCCTGAAGACATCCTGAAGACACTGATGAAGATTTTACCTTAGGAAGCCTAGCATTCTATATGCCTTAGTACAAAAGGGCTTCCGTGACCAAGTGGGTAACAGCATTGTCATTTAATCACAAGGTCACTCGCCGTTGTGTGTTCGATCCTCGCTCGGGCCACATGTGAGACGCCAAGTTCTGCTACGGAAGGTCATGTGATTTTTCTCCGGGTACTCCGGTTTTCGCCCATCTCTGATTAACGATCGACTCTAAGTAAGTAATTTTAAAATACCGTAAAACCGAAAAAAAGACCCAGATCAGACCTCGCATAACGCGGCATCTAATCTAGGTCTACACTGTTTGTTTTAAGTACCTTTACGAACAGAGTAGATCCGCAGTGAGCCGTCTCATCAGGGTTGTCTGTTAATGATTGTTTTTAAACCTTTATTTACTGCAAGGGACATGTTCCATTTCAAAGCTAGAAGAGTTCATTTCAGAAACTCTGCATTCATATAAGATAGTGTCATGTTGTAAAATAGTGCAGGCCTTGTCTTCCGGTCTACGTCATTGCTCCCTGCTAGCTCGGATAGGTGTGAGATGCTTTATTGATTGTATCGTTAGAAACACACACCCACGCACTCGCAAGCACCCACGCACTCGCACGCACACATACGACTAATATAAGGCTTTGAGGTGTCTTTTTTTTCTGAACAAAATGTGGCTGGCATTGTTTTTAATTTATACTCTAAACATAGATTGTGGGTGCTCGTTAGCACCGCCTCGATGAGGCGGTTCTATCGAGCACCAAAAGCTATGCCTCAGAGAAGAAATCAGGACAATCGTTTTCTGTATGGTATATCCATAAAACCCCTGTTTTTCTATATATAATAGGTTTATAATGGGAGTTTACTGCATGGACTTGTTAACGTAATGGTTTGACTGTGTTTCAGTGATAAGCGCCTGTCCAAGTTATACAGTTCAAGTGGACGCTTACAACAACGTAGTTACAACGTTTACGTCAGAAGGTTACCCTCATGGCTATCCCTCGTAAGTAATAATTACAATAATGATTATGATAATAATAACAATAATAATACTATATAAACAAATAAAATTGACTGTTAACCTTTTACTTTTTGCGTCTAAAATGCATTGTGTCTACTGGACTTCCGCTTAAACTCGTTCGTGCAGTTGGCAGCATCGTGCCGATTCTGGTTTAATCGTGATTTTCGAACAAGTACCAGCCGCAATTGGGAAATGTGATTTCCTGTATACTGCTAACTACTTACTTCCAAAATCACTTCTACAGCATGCTCACACACTGTGCTCAGCATAATAAAACTGTCAGCCAGGCCACACCTCACACCAAGAACATATATTCAGCCCGAAACCTGCATGAAAGAAAACCACCGGACTAACCCTGTCAAGAGTTTCCACACATGTTTCGACTATGGAAGATCAACCGACTATGATCCAGGCTGCTAATTCCTTGTCCGCGCTCTGTCCGCGACGTCACTTCGTCGTCGAACCCGCGGCAGTTGATCCTAACCGAACCTTCAGTGCTGAACCGGTACCACACATAAAGCTGGCACATCACATGCACATGCTCTGACTTGGGCAGTCATTAGCTCCAGAAGTGTAGCCAGACGTTTTTGTTTTACGGCCATTTCAAGATTATTTCACTCATAACGAGCTGTTCGTTAATTCAAGGTAGTCGAAAACGGAGTGTCTGGAGAAAAAACACCTGAACTTTAGTCGATTGACTAGGCATCCCTGATGTTAACCGAGCGAGGTGCGAACCCACAGGCCTAATGTTTTAGAGTCAGCGCTCTTAACCACTAGGCAATGACGATCTCAGAAGTAAACACGCATCACATCAAGGAAACTCAAGAAAAATTCTCTAAAGTAGGGGCTACTCTTAATGATAAAAATTTGCCCAAAGGGAGCAAATTCTTTCAGGGAGCAATTTTGTTTCTTTAACTCTAATCATGCTGTTCACGACAACCCCTATCTTTGGAAACAGTGTAGATTCAAATCAGATGGCTTCTGAAGAAGCCATCTGATCAGGATCTACACTGTTTGGCATTCGGTTTATGAATTTTTAGGAATAAATTACATCAAGTGATCTGATTGGTTCAAAGTCAGAGATGGGTGTGGCTAATCTGAATATTCAGCAAGAGAAGGGTTAAGGATAATCCTGATGATATGGAAGGAAATAGTTCATATTTAGCCCTATTGGCTGTTTTCTTTACGCACGTGCATATTATGCTTAATATGCGTAATAGGCCACGCCTATGATGACTGTAGTTTTTGTTCGAATCTCACACTGTAGTAATTGTTCGAAGCTCACACCCAGTCTTTGCTTCAGACTTCAGGAGTGTACCTGGTTGATCACTGCGTCCGGAGCCCAGAGGGTTTTACTCTACGTTCCGACATTGTATTTGGAAAGAAACTATGACCTGCTGTATGTTTTTGACGGAAATTCAAGTAAGACTTCATTGAAACTTCGATGGCTCAAACACCGATGGCTCGCTTACATCAGCTGTTTCGAACTCAATTTTCAATCCCTGGGGAAAATTTCTAATGATTGCAGACATTCGTTTGTTTGTTTGTTTGTATTGGAGTTTTATGGCCCAGTCAATACTGTTTAGATCATCTTCGAGCCTGTAAGTTTACCTATCAACACTTTTCCCAGGCAGGCTTATACATAAGTGGTAAACCAGTACACCGCACATCCTTTCGCCAGAAACTGACAACTGCCCTTCTTGAATCAGCGGAAGGGAGAAAATGACTGTAGACAAGATTTCATGATCAATCGCCACGAAAGAATGTTGCCGACCCCGGCAGGTATAAAACCCGCGTCCTCCTGATCACCAGTCAGACGCGCATCCGACCGGCAATTGCAGACATTAATATATTTAGGATTTTCTTTCTTATTTTATCCTCGAAAATGTATATTGTGTATACTCTTAAGAATCGACTTGATCAGGCAGTTCTAATGAGTACACACGACAAACTTTTATTTTAACCCATTGCATGCAGGAAACCTCTAAAGGAGTACCTTGGCAAACATTGCAGGCCCAGATCAGACGCCGCAGAACCCTACTCACATAATTTTCCGTCAAAAAAGAATTCAAACGGAAAAAATAGGCCTGACACCCCTTATATGACAAACGGACTTGCCTAACATATAGCAATGGAAGAGTACACTAGAATACAATGGGTTTAAGTAAATTGACAAGATATTCCTAACATGCTCTTTTACCTGGCGCTACGGTTAACCCTCAGTGGCTCAAACTACCCCCGTCTGGAATAAATGTCCATGGCCCCAAAAGGTGTTCAAACCATTTTTAGTAAAAACCAGTGCTTCAGCTGAAGTGCACGACCCGCCGGATGCTTTTAGCTTTATGAGTGTTACCATATATGGGTATGGCGGCCATTTTGGTCATGTTTCCTGGACCTAAAACGGTTCCCCAATAAATGCGCCTTATCGTATAAGGAGCAAAAATATATCTTATACTTTAGTACTGTATTCTGAATCGTTTGCAGGATAAAATGCATTCTCACTTTTCCAATACAAAAGCATATGTATCAAAGTTTGACCTAGGTACAAAGAAGGTCAAGGTCAACCCAGGGTCTCCATTTTAGCATTTTATGATGGGCCTACGTCACAGATGCTATTTATCAAGTTTCGTGGAAATCTGTCCAGTGGTTCTGGGGAAGATTTTTTTTGAAGGGTTTTTACCATATATGGCTTGTAGGCCATTTTTGTCATGTTACCTGGACCCCATGACCAAATTTTGGTTTCCCCCATCCCATAGAGGCTCCATATGAAATTTGACTTCAATCGGCCCAACGGTTTCCGAGGAGAAGCAGTTCGAAAATTTTCACATTTTTCGTCTCGGCGAGGCTATACTAAATGGAATGTAATATTTCGCAAGTTTATTGGTTAGATCTCATTGATATCTATCAGTATGCCAAAAATTGTTTAAATATTCCAAGCGGTTAAGTCACTATCACCAATTTTCACAAACGGGTTACGGACGGACAGACAGACATACCATATATGGCTTGGCGGCCATTTTGGTCATGTGACCTGGACCCCATGAGCAAATTTCGGTTTCCCCCATCCCATAGAGGCTCCATATGAAATTTGACTTCAATCGGCCCAACGGTTTCCGAGGAGAAGCAGTTCGAAAACTTTCACATTTTTCGCCTCGGCGAGGCTATACTAAATGGAATGTAATATTTCGCAAGTTCATTGGTTAGATCTCATTGAGATCTATCAGTATGTCAAAAATTGTTTAAATATTCCAAGCGGTTAAGTCACTATCACCAATTTTCACAAACGGGTTACGGACGGACAGACAGACTGACAGAATGACCGAATGACAGAATGACACGGTGATTTTTGGGCACTCTTAGAAAATCAACCGACTTCAGTCGGTCGCTTTTTCTGCGGGTCGTGCAATATTTCAGCTTACTAGCCACAAAATGTAACCTAATACGAGGCCATAGCATATTCTACACACGTGGATGATGCATTTCTGACTATTACAGAGAACGTTGGTATGAGTGAAAATTATTTCTAAATGGATTTGGTTTTTCTTCATGTTGATAACTCCTTTTTGCATACAGCGAAAAGTGAGCTTTATTAGCCAGAATGAGTCGGACCTAATGAGGATCTATGTTTGGAGCAAAAATGTGAAAGCAATTATATAAAGCCATTTTAGTGATTTTTATAAATAGTTCCTTCACAGCGAAATGATGATCTTTGTCCAGTAAATCTATCGGTTCATGTAAATAAGCCATGTCATGAGTAATATGATTCGCCAAGTGCGAACAGCAGAGATGCAGATCAATCGGTGCATGAGCGTAGTCTGATCAGGACCTTTACGTTCGCTGTTTCGATAGTACAATACATCTAGTTTCTTTGTACAAAGTCATAGCAACAGATAAGCTAAGTATTGTGTGATAACTGAAGGATAGTTTTCCTTATTTCTCCATAAAACCCTATGTTGTGGGTACTCATTAGAACCGCCTCGGCGAGTATAACTGTTGGTTTTTCTTTTGCTCCAGCATTTCGGTGGTTTCTTGCTGTCGAGTCATCGCCGTTGTTTCATCTTTGTGGTTGTTTGATTTTTGTGTTCTCGGAGATGTGGCACTGATGAGTTAGGAGGCCTTCCTGCGGACTGAACAAATTATTTGTCTAAATCGTGACGGAAGTAAGGGCGAGGATTTAAGCACCCCAATGGAATTCGTTTCACTGACCGTTCCAATGCGGTTCTTCTGTCGCGGTTTATTTTTGTTATGGTTTGTCTTTGAGTGTATCGCTTATACATTCTTGTTTTGGAAAGCCAATTGGCCATTTTGTGGGAAAGTGACTCTTCTTTTTGGCTTTCCGCTATTGATGTTTCCACTAGGGTCTAGTTAATTCATGTTTGTGTTTCTTTCCATTTGTGTCTCTTATGGGTTGTATCGATTCCTGATCATTGCTTTCATTTCTGTTTTATGGAGAATTGACAAAAACTATCCGTCAATTATAAAAAAAAACACACTTATCTGTCGCAATGCAAAATTTCAAAAATAATCCTAGCCGCTGTAGCTGTGTCTTACCTGATAGCAATTGACAGGTTTTATCGGGGCGTGGCTCTTATGTGACTATATCTTCAGCTTCTGACCCCGTGCTATGGGTGGGAACAGGTCTACGAAGGGACCGCTTCCTAATATCTTCATCTGACAGGATGTATCTACGCTTCATCTCCGACTACAGTGCACAGAGGGCGGGGTTTAAAGTCCAGACGATGGCGGTATATAGAGACACGTCAGGTATGTATCCATCGCATCAAACCGCAATGCGTCTGGAATCTTAAAAAATAGGTCTTTTGCCGACATGTGGCTGACACATGGTGAAGGTCGGGTGTGCTTTTCTACCGAGTACTACGGTTTTCACTTACCTCCGAACTATCGGTTCGTTATAATATATCTTGCTCCATCCCCCGTGAGCCATATCATCAGAATGTACAGTGTTTGCCATTATTGACGGAACTCAAAAATGACAGACAATAATGGATGTGTCCAAAACTCAAGTTGATTGATTGATTTGATTTTAACCCTTCCCGGTAGACATCTGATATGTGAGTGAGTATTTGAGTTTTACGTCCACCAACAGTTAAGGTTATACGGAGACGGGACCTCGGTTTAAAGACTCATCCGAAAGTCTGGGGAAGCCCGGGATCGCGGATCCTGCAATCCCTGGTTTAAAAGGCGAGTAGCGTAACCACTACACCACGGAGCTTCTAGACATCTGATATAAGTTGCTGGTATATTCAGATACCCGGGGAGGCTGGCTTTGCTGTAAATTCAAATTCTTTACATTTTCTGTTTTTGTTATCAAAAAAGTTCTTTCACGCTGTTACACCTTTACATGTTTACAATTTCATGTTTAGATAGAGGGCTATATAATGCACTAACTTGTGCCCAATCCCATAGATGTTAATAACAATAAAATATGTTTGGTCTAAACCCTAACCCTGTAGACATAAAACGGTGATTGATCTTCGCATACGTCTGTCGCAGTTTATTTTTGTTATGGGTTGTACCGTTTGTGTAGTAAAACCAATACCAAAATATATATATATAGATATATCTGCCTTCATGTCTGCTGTTTATTTTAAAAGTAATTGTTAGAAGATCAGATGGGCGGCAGGGCTTGAGATGTCATTTCATCTCAATGTCGGGTAAAAATCTTACAAAATTGGAAGCAACGTCTCCAAAATGACCTTTATAGTGTTGACGGGGACGTTAATGTTACGAGATGGAATAGTAAACTTCTCTGGTGCTTATGCACATCTAAATTATTTAGTAGGTATATGGCCAGGCGGTGCGAATGAAATATTTTAGGTGAAATACGGTAGGCAAAATGTGCTGATCCATGCACAAGTCATTCACATATCATACGATGTATTCATGAGTGGTTTGTGGAGATATTTTTTTACCATACAGTTGGCCGCTATAAGGCTGGTTTCTATAAAATTTGCCTAAAAATCGCCAACCGCCAAAAGAGTGCCATATATAATTTTCATTCCAGTCACGATGTTGTGTGTGTTCGTTTTGACGGGAGTTATACCATTGATTTATAGGGACGTTTCATCATTTTTCCCTGGGGGAAATACTGTTTTAACGCAAATGAATTATCTACTCGATTTTTGCTATATGGCTATGATTGTGGACGGTATCTTCACTATGCCACGATTTTAGCGAGCAAACACGAGTATACATGATTTTCCGGTAGTATAAATACCCTGAGTGATTGAGTGAGTGAGTGAGTGAGTTTTAGTTTAACGTCCCACCAACAGCTAAGGTCATACGGAGACGGGACCTCGGTTTAAAGACTCATCCGTAAGTCTGGAGAAGCCCGGGATCGATCCTGCGATCCCTGGTTTACAAGGCGAGTAGCGTAACCACTGCACCACGGAGGCTTCTATAAATACCCTGAAAAACGAACATTATTCAGCAGCAGGTCAAGTGCAAATAAATGAACACAACATCGTGGCGGGACAGAGAATGAATATAGAACGGCACCACAATGTGTGGTGACCTGCTGCGCCCTGCAAAATAGGAGCATGTACTGGTGCGACGCTGTCGGTTTAGTGTCCGGCAAGGGCGGACAGACCCGATAACAGACCGTCGAGACCATATTAGACAGGTCGTGGAAAACAACCTGGAGTCGATTCAACCATATTAAACAGGTCGTGGAAAACAACCTGGAGTCGATTCAAACGAAGAATGTACCGGGACTTCAAGTTCGTATTCAATCGATAAATAATATAAATCAACTTGTGGTCGACAACAGACTAGTTGACGGCAGTGTACGAGAAGGGGTTCACCCTAAGTGAACTTGTAATCTGGCCAGTCGCGTTTTTGTTTTTTTTTTTCTTATTTTGTTGTTGTGTTTGTTATTTGCTTCTGTAAACACTCACGTCACCCCGGTCCGAGCACAGAACATTGTTTTACCTTCGGGACGGACGTCGTGAGTGGGCTATAGAAGCAAATAAGTGTGATATTTTGTGTAAGTATTGTTGTATATAGATACTGTAAATAGTTCAAGTCATTTATTTGATATTTTTCTTGTGCCTTACCCAACAGCTGCCCGTACACCTGTCAGGGATCACGCTCGGTTGTCTTGTCAGCATCGGGGTTTGCGGGACGCCGTAAACCCACATATAACAGTTAAACATCAAATCAAACAAACAAACAAACAAACAACCAAAGAAGATCAGATGGTTCCAGACGATATTTCCAGATGCAGTTTAAGATGTGTTTTTCTCTTGTCACATTTTCAGCTGCTAGTTACAGTTGTGGGGATACACTGACAGCATTTACGAACTACTCCCAGCTCAGTGTTGTCCATACTTATGATACGTAAGTATGTTTGATTGTTTGTTTGTTTTGAAGTTTAACGTCCCCGTCAACACTGTAAAGAACATTTTGGAGACGATGCTTCCGATTTTGTGGCTTTTACCCGACATTGAGATGACATGACTTCTCAAGCCCTGCCGCCCCAAACACCAACGGGGTTTTTAAGCATGGACGGGCCGACTCGCACCGCGTTGCCTGTGCAGGCTTAGATCGTCTAAGCGGGCGGATTACCAGTACTCGTGTGGGTCGGTTTCAACTCTGCGTGGAAGCATCATGCAGCCCATCTATTTCTTCAAGCCCCGATGGGCGGGGGCTACGTAAGTATGAGAGAGAGAGAGAGAGAGAGAGAGAGAGAGAGAGAGAGAGAGAGAGAGAGAGAGAGAGAGAGAGAGAGAGAGAGAGAGAGAGGACAATGCCATGGACGAACGTTACGATTATACCACCTAGGCAACGTTCCTAAGACGTTTGAATGAAATTGGCCCAATGCTACAGAAAAATTGTTGTCATTTTTCATTTTCAAATATTTTCTATGCTCTCGCAACCATCTTCTTCACTGGAGTGGAACCATTTTAGCTATTTAGCAGACTAGTTTGTCGATGTAGGTTTTTTTTCTACTCTTTACACAACTTTACCTCATAATTTGATTGAAGAAAATCTATTTACTTTAATTGAAACTATTTTGAAACTATTTTTCTTCACGAAAAGTGTCTGTATTTGGCCTGCAAGGACAGAAATGCTTATTTCGCTACTGAGATGACAATAATCGTTCTGAATATTAGACATGTAAAGAAGTTTGCAAGGCGTTTTCCTTTTTTATTGGATAATATCTATCTCAATTATTTAGACAGGTACATGTAGTTCGTATTCCGATGGTACTAACTGTGCTCCCCTTGTTGCAGATTTGTTTCTGTTTTGTTATGAAAAAGAATTCATGTTGCCCCTTTCAAAAATAAACAAACCGATGTTATTGAGGCGTTTAACTCTACTTCTCGATATTTGGATGATCTTTAAAATATTGATAATGTTTAGTTTGATCAAATGGTTGATAGAAATTATCCAAAAGAATCACAGTTAAATAAGGCTAAATAAATAAACGCGATGACTTTGATTTTGAGATTGTAAATTTTCATTTTTTGGATGGTGATGTTCCTCGTGCGCCATCCTATGGCGTTTATATTTCGCAATTAATTCGATTTGCTAGAGTGTGTAGTCATGTAACTGACTTCAACACTCGTAATAAATTATTAACGGCTAAACTCCTTAATCAGGGTTATCGGTACCACAAACTACGCAAAGCATTTTCAGAATTTTATAGGCGCCATTCTGATTTAATTTCAAAATTCAATATTGGACTTAAATCTCTTCTGCAACAAGGTCTATCGGAACCCGAATTTTATGGTGACTTAGTATATAAATTCAGAAAAATATATAACCGCAATGACTTCAGCACCCAGTTCGGAAAATCATTCTTCGATAAAAAAAAAGATTGGGTACAACAGGGATGTTAGACGACAGACCGCATGCATGGTAGTTAACCCAATCACGGTTGGCAACTTTGCTTCCCTCTTTAATTGCACGCCGGTGGGTCAGGCCTCAGATTCTATGAAGGCTCCAACGTAAAGGCTTATTGAGAATTAGAGAGATCTAATTCTATGTAATGTTGGTTGGTGCCTGATGCTCTGTCTCTGGTCGGGCCCATCGGAGTATATTTTACTTTTGGTCCTTTGAGATCAGCGTGAATATTCTGAGAAATCAGAAATAAATTATTGGGTTAGACTCATATTCTAGACAGGTTTTTAATTATTTGGACCCCATTTTGATTTATATCAGTCTTTGTATCGACTGCCTACTCGAAATTCGCAAAATTGCAGTATGTTTCCTCTGGCTTTCTTTGCCGGATTATTACAGGGTCACTGATGAGGCTTTATTAGCCGAAACTACGTAGTATGACCCATCTTCTTTCTTATGAATGTTTTCATTGCTCTTAAATGAACTTATTTTTTTATTTTTATTTCCCTTCACTGCAGCTGGTTTTGTGCCGTGTGGCGGCCGTAAAACGTCTCCCCGTACATCAACCATAGTGCAGTTTATATTTTACTTTTGGCCCTTTGAGATCAGCGTGACTATTCTGAGAAATCAGAAATATATTATTGGGTTAGACTCATATTCTAGACAGGTTTTTAATTATTTGGACCCCATTTTGATTTATATCAGTCTTTGTATCGACTGCCTACTCGAAATTCGCAAAATTGCAGTATGTTTCCTCTGGCTTTCTTTGCCGGATTATTACAGGGTCACTGGTGAGGCTTTATTAGCCGAAACTACGTAGTATGACCCATCTTCTTTCTTATGAATGTTTTCATTGCTCTTAAAGGAACTTATTTTTTATTTTTATCTAACTGTTGGTTTTCTTTTGCTCCAGCATTTCAGTGGTTTCTTGCTGTCGAGTCCTCACCGTTGTCTCACCTCTGTGGTTCTTTGATTTTTTTGTGTTCACGGAGATGTTGCACTGATGAGTGAGGAGGCCTTCATGCGGACTGAACAAATTATTTGTCTAAATCGCGACGGAAGTAAGGGCGGGGATTTTGGCCACGTAAAATCGATTTAAGCCCCCCAGTGGAAATCTTTCCACTGACCGTTCCAAGGCGGTTCTTCTGTGGCGATTTATTTATGTTGTTGTTTGGTACTTACTGTGTGTATCACTTGTGTCTTTTGGTTTTGGATGGCCATATGGCCATTTTGTGGGAAAGTAACTGTCCTTATGGCCTTCCTTTGTTTAGGTTTCCATTATGGTCTGGTCGCTTTGGTGTCTTTCCCTTTGTTGTCTTTGATTGGTGGAGTTAGTTAATTGTATCGATTCCTGATCTTTGTTTTACTTCTACTTTAATTCTGATGACTCTGAAGCCCCATTTTGGATTTACTTTTGACTGTTTCTAATAGTACCGTCTTTTCTTAATTCTATAATTAAAAGAGGTGATTTTAATTTTAGAATTGTAAATTTTCCTTTCTTGGATGGTGCCGTCGCTAAGGCTATGTATTATTGGGTTTATATGTCACAACTTATTCGTTTTGCTAGAGCTTGCTGTCATGTTGATCACTTTAATGATCGCAACAGAATTTTAACAGCTAAACTTCTAAAACAAGGCTATCGATATCATAAATTGCGCAAAACGTTTTCAAAATTTTATCGTCGACATTACGACATTATTTCTAAATATGGCATTTCTTTGCAGACACTTCGGCAACAGGGACCGTCGGAACCTGAGTTTAATGGGGTTTTAGTTTATAAAGTTAGAAGAATTCTAGGTAGTGATATTTTTTCTGGTCAGTGCTAAATACAAGAAAAGTAGTTAAAGCATAGATGTTATGTGACAGACCGCGTGTTTGGTTGTCGACCCTTTTACAGTGGACAACTTTACTTCGCTCTTTGATTGCACGGCGATGGGCCAGACTCCGGACTCTTTGATGACAGTCCCACCCTAAGTCCTTTGAATTCGGGAAGGATGGAGCGGGATATTTCTTGGGTTCGACTCTCCGTGATCTAACTGGTGATTTTCTTCTGCTCTGATGTCGGATTGTTGTGGAGTCCTCAACCCTGATTTATGACAATATTAATCTATGCATAACCATGCGGCTGCGTTCTTAGACTATGACCTTTCCTGAGTGACCTTTTCTTACTAGTTTGAAAACTTTTAATTATTAGAACTGCTTATGTGCTCGCGGAAGAAAACTTTGCCAACCTAAACTCTGTGATTTTTGGAAATCAGACCAAGTGTCACCAAAATAGAGTCTGTTCTAAGTCTGGCCAGAATGCTTCAATCAGTTCAAGAGATGTCGTGCAGATATGCAACAACTGGGCAATCCTTGGACCTGTGCGATATTAAAAACTCTGTCAATGTCACCCAAGTCTTTGAATGTGTGTATCGCTTATATATAATTTTTTGATAGCCAATTGGCCATTTTGTTGGAAAATAACTCCTTTTGGCATTCCGCTAGTGATGTTTCCATTAGGGTCTAGTTATTTCATGTTCATGTTTCTTTCCCTTTGGTGTCTCTGATGGGAGATCTGCTTTAATTGCATCGATTCCTGACCATTGCCTTCACTTCGCACTGATACGCACTGATACGGGAAAAGTCGAATCATGCCAATCAAGGGCCCAAAACTATATTGGTAGTTAATGGTGGCATATTTCTGCCACGAGATAGCTAGATAGCTATCGTGACAATATAGTAAAGTATAGCGATAATTTTGAGTTTCATGCCAGATAACTGAAAATTTTATCGCGATACATTTTACATTATTATCTCGCTAGTGCTCAAAACTGCAACGATGTAGCAAGGAAAATATCGGTTGGCTCCTAATAAAAATTCACCTGAAATGACCACGGGTGTAAGATCGTCTATGTATTTTATTTTGTTTCAGCCACCTTCCAGAATACTGTGACTTCACAATAACATCTGATAGTGGCACCAACATCCAGTTCTCAACCCAGATTAATCAAAGCGCCAAAGGCACTGAAATGACAGATCCTATGAGAAAATCAAAACACTGTGAAAACTTACAGACAACCTTTCTAAAAAGATCTTAAAATTTAGAAAAGTAGTTCTGCAAACTCCATAGTATGATTTGTTTGCAGATGTCTATACACCGGTGGTATCATGAATTGCCATTCGATGTTTCAAATTTGTGAACGAAACTATTTACGTTTTCAGAACCAAACATTAAAATTCAAGTTTTAACAATGCTACTGCCAATAAGTAACATTTTTGTCTGGTCGATTGTGGATACCTCCTCCAAAAAGATACTCTATGGGAAAGAGATCGGAGGAGAAAGGTTGGCTAGTCTAGTACATGAATTCCATTGGCTTGAAGACATTTTTGAGAAAGAACAGCGCTATAAACCTGCTGCATTAGATATCCCGGATTCTGAGCGTAAACAAATAAATGGAACCACGTGAGGCCGACGCACTTGATTGATGTCTCGCTGTTCAGTTAACGTCTCAGCCATTAGAAGCCTCCGTGGTCGAGTGGTTACGCTACTCGCCTTGTAAACCAGGGGTCGCAGGTTCGATCCCGGGCTTCTCCAGACTTTCGGATGAGTCTTTAAACCGAGGTCCCGTCTCCGTATGACCTTAGCTGTTGGTGGGACGTAAAACTGAAACACTCACTCACTCACGTCTCAGCCATGATCTTGAATGTTCTTAATGTCGCTAGCTACATGCAATAGCTCGACATACCATTTCGCTTATTCCATCCGATATGTCATGCTCTATTACGCACGCGTCACCTCGGCATACCTTACACCTATATGTCGAAACATCCCGAAACGACAATCGGCGTGATTCACGCTGAAGTGCGATGTGTCACTGAAACGCATATCACGCGAGTCGCTTAGACGCCAATATACATGTACGTATTTCATGCACCAGCGTAAGTGTTCCGTACTGTGTCGACGTCTTAATTTTGGTCACGACAGGGACGTCTAGCTCTCAAAAGAACATCGCATAAGGGCGACGAAGAGTGTCAGTGCTTATTAGTTGGTAGTTGAAACCCTTTATCTACAGGTACAGTGTAGCAGATGCCGGCGGAAATCTGCTTCGCATATGCGTCTGTCGGATGAATCGATCTTGACGTACTGACGTCGGTCTTCCGCTACGTCGACGTCCACTAGCGTCTTCTGTTGATAGTAAGATGTCGCTCCAACAGACAAATAGATCACACACATGCAGCGCCGAAAAATCAGAGTCAACGCCATCCGCTTTCCGACCAGCTTCTAACTGTCCATTAGAAGCCTCCGCGGTGTAGTGGATAATGCTACTCGCCTTGTAAACCAGGGATCGCAGGATCGATCCCGGACTTCTCCAGACTTTCGGATGTGTCTTTAAACCGAGGTATCGTCTCCGTATGACCTTAGCTGTTGGTGGGACGTAAAACTCAAACACTCACTCTAACTGTCCAGGGTTTAATGAAAAATGTTGCAATACGTTCTCACTTGATGCTTTTTGAGAACAAAATACAATTTCTTCTTTTCTAGGCACGACCTTACATCACATATCAAAAGTTTGATCCTGAACATGTGGTTTCTATCAGTGCTGGTGTGAAGGTGGTACACAGGATCGTTGGCCCCCGCCCATCGGGGCTTAAAGAAATAGATGGGCTGCATGATGCTTCCAAGCAGAGCTGAAACCGACCCGCACACGAGTACTGGTAATCTGCTTAGAGGATCTAAGCCTGCCCAGGCAGAGGTGCAAGTCGGACCGTCCATGCATATAAACCCTATTTGTTTCATTGGTCGGCAGGGCTTGAGATGTCATTTCATCTCAGTGTCGGGTAAAAGTCCCACAAAATTGGAAGCAACGTCTCCAAAATGACCTATATACAGTGTTGACGGGGACGTTAAACCTCAAATCAAACAAAACAAAACACAGGATCGTGGCCGGACTGGTAACCATACGTCACGGTTGATTGATTTAACCTTTTTAGCTTAAGGACATGGCGCCTAAGCGTGTTGTAATCATGCAATCGTTTGGTTTCAAAATCAAAGCACCGAAAGTGTTGGTGGGATGCAGGTTGGGGTAAAAGTCCTGGGCTGAGATTAAACTGTTTAATTTAACTCTGAAATTTTAAACAAATAGTGAAGATTTTGATAAGAAGCGCGTTCTGCAGCGTCCGAACTTTGTCTACACTGTTTGCCAAGCTCACCCTATGATTCCAGGATGACCCTCTTCAGTCTTACCAAACAATCAACCCAAACATAGCCGGGTCGTTTGTCAGTCTTGGGTACATGTAAGTGTTATCTGTAAACTCTGCACTTGAATAAAATGTTCGATCTGGCAAACAAAGTAGACTAAGATCAAACGCCACAGAGCACGGTGCTGATCTTGTTCAACATTTTTTGCATCAGCTACTAATATCCGTTAAGTTTAAACGGATCAGTCCAAGTCCTCGTTCATGACCAGCCTGCATTTAGAGACAATCGGCATGAGTGTTATCAGTGCTTTTATTCACTGCCTTGAATTTCTGGAGTGTACTCTTCCATCAGTGAAGTTGGGCTCGTCCATTATGCTAAATATGGCACCTAGAATTATAACACAGGACCTACACTGTTTGTATAGGTATCTGTACCATATTCAAGGGTTGAACGGGAAAGCCTTTCTCGCAAAGTCTGATATACACCTAGTTGTAACTGACCTAGACTTGACCTCGAATGTCGGAAAACCCATTAATATTCTGGTCTGCAGCTGACCGGCTGGTCTTTAAGGATTAAATATTGACAGCACTGTTAGAAAACAGTGTAAAACCTGAGCAGACGTCTGAGCAGGCGCCGCGTTGATTTGGGTATACAGTCTCGCATGATGCAGCTGATTCATATGAAATGCTGAATCTATTCTCTGAAAGGTAAGATAAAATCGTCAAGTCGTCTGCTTCAAAAGTTTGTATTGCGATTATAGAATGTACAATTTTGATAACTGCGCCCAACCGGGCTACATTTTTGTGCGGACTCATATTTCTTTGGCGGTCAAAGCCGGAAGAAAATCGTAAGAAAGCCGGAACTACTTTACAACACGCAGGATAGCTAGAAATGACAGAGTGAATCTGTCATTAAAAATGGAGAATTAGCTGTATATGATGGTAAGCTGAAAGTTTTGTGATTCAACATTTTCGATTTACATAGGGTTGAACGAATTTTGATACCTTGTAGCTGAAAGGGTTGTGTTTTAACCCGTTGAATTCGAATTTGTATACTTTTTCAGTATTTTAATATTTATTTTATTCATTTTATAAGCTATTTTTATATCAGATTTTAATAGGAGTACTCGTTATTCATCATCATCATCATCTTCAGTAATTGCCTCCCTCAGTAGTTGAGTATTCTCGCAATGTGTGTAAATGTTATTGTCTCAATATCGTAGATCATTAAGGCAGTAATTATAACAGCATACATGTACATGTAACTGTGAAGGACGATAGAAAGAAACTGTTATTCTGGAAAGCCATGGCCACTGAAAACAGACACCTCAAGTCAAGACAGCTTGAAAATAAAAAGATTCAAGCACTGATTGCAAACAAAGACAATAGAAAAAAAAAACAAATATCAGTTTATCCCTATATTAATTGCACTGAAGCACATTGACCTGATAAAGATGTGCTATCTAAGGACAAATTAGCTTTATCAGGTCAATGTGACTTTACACTTTTATGAATGAACTGCACTCGTGGAAAAATAGGCAAAAAAAAAATTTTTCCTTGAAAAATTGGAAAAAAATTAGTGGAAGAATAACGGTAAGATGATATTAAATATATGGACTTAATTTTGGGGCTTCCAGTACAAAACGGGTTAGCCCTTAACCTGCTGAGCAGGACAACCCTGACCTTTGCACACAGTGCGATTCAGATCGGGTGGCCATCTGATCAGGATCTGCACAGTTTAATATTCTTTTTACGAATCTGAATGAATACATTATTTCAAGCAATTTGATTGGTTGGTGGTCATAAATAGGTGTGGCAGGTTGATTTATTCGGCAGGATTAGGATTGAACATCTCATCAGGGAGTTTATACTACCTCAAGGATCCTATAAATTTGGACACCATGAGGGCTTGCTGTAATTCTCCTGAGGTTGTGACGGACTTATTTCATGGCACAGCAGGGAGTGCAGACGGAATGACAGACAGTGTAGACCCTGGTCATATTGCTCCTGATCAGGGTCTGCACTGTTTGGTTAGGACTGTCTGTCCCTATATTTGGGATCTTTGCGGTAAAACAATGATGTGCAGAATCTGACAATTTCGATACATAAACAGGAGAAGAGTTTATAGTGCATAATATGCTTTGGCGTTATATTAAACATCTCAAGGAGTTCCTGAAGATTGGGACACCTTGAAGGCTTGTGTAATTCTTCTGAAGTTATGATTTGATAAAGATATGAAAATTTGTTTCATGACACGGCAAGGAGTGGCAGACAGTGAGGACCCTCACCAGACTGCTCCTGATCTGGGTCTGCACTGTTTGGGTAGGACTGTCTGTCCCAATACTTAGGATAATGATGATATCACCCAGATATCATTTACACTGGGTTTTCCAGTTTTTTTTTTTTGTTTCATGCCTCTGTCGTTTGGAATTCTTTCCTTGATTGTCTACTTGGTTTATCCATTATTATAATATGCCTCTTTATGTGCTCCTACGTGGGCCGAAAATTCGCAATACAATTCTTGTATCTTGTATCTTGTATGGACCGATTATTGCAAGCCGGAATATTGGAACGCACTGAGGACAATAGTTAGCTAATCGTAAATTGCATATTTAAAAAAACGTACACGGTGATAAACGAAAAACAGCATACTAGATTCGTGTCATTTGATATCAAGTTTATCAGACCCGGCTTCGAGAACGCGTGTAGAATCGCTCGGCAAGCCTCGCGATTTTACACGCGTTCTCAAAGCCTTGCCTGATAAACTTGACATCAAAAGACACGAGCCTGGCATTCTCAATACATAATTATTGGCAAGCTCTGTTGAACCGTAAATTTCTCATTACGTAAATTTCACACCCATAAGAAGAATTGGTACTAAACGTCACATTTGCCAAATGTGTAAATTTACGTATGGTCAGTTTCGATAAACTTTGGGGTCTAAAAATTGTGCTCAAATTTCTCATATTGATAATTTCTGACGTGTGAAGAATCGGTATTAAGTATTCGTCACACCTGTGAAGAACTGGTGCGACTTTTTCTCTGGTGTGAAGAATTGGTACCAATGCCTCACACATGTGAAGAATTGGTACCAATGCCTCACACATGTGAAGAATTGGTACCAATGCCTCACACATGTGAATAATTCGTTGATAATTCCTGACGTGCAAATAATGGGTAAGTATTCTTCACACCTGTGACCTGTGTTTCTTGGGGTGTGAAGAATCGGTACCAATAACTATTACATGCGTGAAGAATTGGTACCGATTCCTCTTACGTGTGAAAAATTGGTACTAATTCCTCTTACATGTGAAGAATTGGTTCCAATTTCTCACATATGAGAAGAACTGGTAACAAAGTAATTACATGGAAGGTCCAGCGAGTGTCACACTAAAACAACATATCCTATCCCAGGCACCAAGAGGAAGCGGAAACCACTCCATACAGAAACAAATTAAGCTTGGTAAACGAGCCATCGGTGTTCGAGCCATTGAAGTTTAACTCTACTTACCGTAAAACTCCGAAATTAAGAACAGCTAAAATCAGGATTAATTTTTGTTTTAAAATCAATCTTAAGTTTTCAACTTTTCTTTATACATGTATGTGTTTTCTACACCCGGTGTCCTTTAGAGAGTGACCACCCTTGGGACTGTTCAAAAGTGGTCACAAAGGTGGTCTTAATATAGGAGATTTACTGTTTATTTTCCCTTTTCAGGTACCAGTGTTTCAGATCCTCTTCTATTTTCGTATGGATTTACTGATAACACCAATACCTACCAGTCCACTGGTAACAGCATATACATCGAGATGACAGCGGACTCTACCGACTTTCTCCTCGTGTACGAACAAGTGGGTTCATTAGCAACTGGTAAGCATACTGTAAATGAACCGCAATGAGCGGAAACACGCCTGGAACCTGTGTGTTCAGCAAAGACCCAAAACCAACAAACGTACTTACGCCTTCAAAATAGAAAATAGAAACATAGGCAATCAATGATCAGGAACCGATGCATTCCCCTTGCATTTTCCGTCCAATACACCATAAGGAAATATTGATTGATGGATTGTTTTGGGTTTAATGGCACATCAGGCCTTGTGGGTCATTTTGTGGAAGTGGGGGATATAGAAGAGATAGTAGTGGACATGAAAGAGAGGGCATAGGAGAAAGTGGAAATGAAAAGAAGTACAGAAAGGGAAGAAATAACAGCACTCTTTCTCTACGCTAACATCCTGCAAAGGACACCAGGCCGTGTCCAACTGTAAGCCAATATCAGTTGGACGCCCCAGTGACGCAAGTTAAACGTCATCTGTAACGGGAAAGAAGGACACACATAAAGAAACGCCATTACGAAATCGCGCCTTTTCAAATATATTGGAAAAATGAGTCATCAAACAAATGAAAATTTTCAGACAAAAAATTCTGTTATTTTCCATATTTCTGCTCCAAACATAGGTAGAGGGAACTCGTTAGAACCGCCTCAATGTGGCGGTTCTAACGAGTACCCGCAATCTATGTTTTTGAGTAGAAATAAGAAAAATAATTTACGCCCCGGCAAACCCCAATTTTACCATATAAAAGTGGGGTTTAAGGGGGTTATAATTATATAGGCGTGTTTTCGTGATGAGCATTGAAATAAAACGTTACAAATAGAAAGCCATAATAGTTTCTTTCCAGAAATGGGAAAACGGCAAGCACCAGGACATACAATGACAAAAATGAAACATCACAGAAGCACCGCCTTAGAACGGTCAGTAAAGTGAGTCACTAGGAAGCTTAAGGTCACAATACTGCTGTGCGAAAGAATGGGCACTGTACTGTTAACCGCTTACGTATAAGTCTGCCCAAGAAAAGGGTGGATAGGTAAACTGACCGGCTCAAAAGTGATCTAAACATTGTTTGACTGGACCGTTAAAATCCAAAACAAACAAACAAACAAACAATACTGCTGCAGTTTAAAAGTGATTAGTACAGCCTACGGGAAAATTGCATTATCTTGTGAAGAACGAAATTGGACATACGGTATAGAAGTCGCATATAAAACAGGCAGGGTGCAGCTATTCAGGTGTTGTAAATATATGTCATATTGGAGGTAGGTATAGGTGTTAGTCACATGCCTTGGGTACTACATATATACCTTACGGTACAGTAGTCGCAGATAAGATAGACAGGGCGTAGTTCTTCAGATGTTGTAAATATATGTCATATTGGAGGTAGGAATAGGTGTTAGTCACATGCCTAGGGTACTACCCTTACGATGCAGTAGTCGCATTTTGATGTTTCATTTGAAGCATACATGGGGCTTGGGGAGAGGTAGATTCTGGTAATGGGCTTTGGGTGCGGTGGGTTGTTCGGGATGGGAATGACTGCCCTGACCATATTTAAATGGATTTTGTTTGTCCACGAGCATGGGTGGTGCTTGGGTGGACCTCCGTATTGGGCAGCCTGGTTGAGCCATCGGGTGGGGCGTTGTGGTGTTTTGGTTGGCTACCTGCACATTTTTCTGCGATGAACATCAGTTCAGTGCCTTCATTTGGGTAAGGCGTGGGGATTTCAGTTGGGGAGGGGGGATGCATTGTTTTGGGGGTTTTTGTTTCTGCAGTGCCTTTGCTAGAGTGAGAGGTGGAGTCTATCGAGGGGTGGTTGGGGTGTTTTTTTTTTTTTTTTCTTTTTTTTTCTTTGTTTTGTGGTTTTACAAGAGTTGTTGTATTATTATTATAAAGTGTGATGTATATGCTGCCACATGATGGCCCATAATTGGAATTAAAATGTATTCAATTCTATTCTATTCGCTGAGTACACAAGAAGATTCGTGTCTGTCACGTGCTTTTTGGAAAGCAGACCAAATGGCCATATTCACCACAGCTTTGTGTTACTGTTGAATTAACATAATTCACGCAATCAGATGACTTGGTTTACCTTTATGAAAACAAAGATTATTCCAAAGACAGGTGCAAACGATAGCTCCGCCCTGTTATTCTTATCTGCGACTCCCTTTTTTTTAAACAGGAGTTGTCATTTGAAAGTGTTTTTTTTTTATTTCTAACTCTGGCGACAATATTGTTCATTAGCTATTTTGGTAGGGAGGGTCGCCTAAGCAATATTTCTGTGAAGTTTGACCGAATGAAATGCTGTAGAGAACATACAAATCAAACAAATGCAAGAACGTAACAACGATGAGGTCTCGGCAGCATGAATTAAACTGAAATGCTGGAACTAAAGGAACTCAACAGCTGGACTCTGGTAGGCCCGACCAGAGACAGAACATAAAACAAACCAACCTAGAAGATTTTGGTCAACAAGATACTCTATTGTATTCATCATATTTGCATTAATTGCTGGCTCCCAGCTTTCACACTGTCAATATTGGAAACACAGGTAACCAGACCCCCTGACCTTTCAAGGTCAGGGGGGTCTGGTTACCTGTTCCTCCAACACTGATAGCCTTCAGACTAGGAATCAGCAGATGCAAGGAATCAGATAGAAATGCAAATAAGGTGAATAGCTATACGAATAAATGTCAAATGATTACAAAAGAACGACAACCGTGCTAATATCACTCGATATCAGCACGCTAACTTGACATTGCAAGCTTACCTGGCTGCCGTTCGTTGCGACTGATGGCGTTTTACCGCAATGAAGTATGCGAAAATTGTGTTACGCACGCGTACATAATCGGATAAACAGAGGATCTTACATGAGTGATCATTTCATATGTATTTTTATGAAACGAGCCTTTGGTATGTTTCATAAATTTCATATGAAATGACTATGAGTGTAAGATTCTGTTAATCATATAATAACGATTTTAAATCTGATTTTATTGCAATAGAATTTCGATAGAAAACATAGAGTTATTACGGGCAGCGTAATCATCACGTGAACAAGTCCGTGAAATAGAGACCCCCTAAACCCCACTTTATATAGAAAAAAACTGGGGTTGGGGGGGGGGGGTAAACATTATTTTCCTTATTTCTGCTCCTAGACATAGGTTGTGGGTACTCGTTAGAATGAGGCGGTTCTATCGAGCACCCAAAACCTATGTTTGGAGTGTAAATAAGAAAAATAATACAAATTTTCATCCAAAAAATTACCTTTTTTGAGGTTTGAAAAATGCACTATTTCACACGGATGTGTTATCGTAATGAAGACGTAACTCGCCAGTAACCATATATTATTATACGTGTAGTCATGATGATTTTTATTACATGACTTTAAGGTACGAGAGAAAATATCAGCCATATTTTTCGTGTTTCTCTTTTTTTTCTTTTTTTTTTTTTTTTTTCTTAAAAACATAAATAAAAGTCCAGTTCTTTAAAGCCTTCTCGTTCCAACTGCTCTTGCTTGTACAATATCTGACACAGTGGTACATGCATTTTGGAAATAAAACAGATGTGAGCAATTTCTGAAATTAGTGTTTTCTATACTATTTGGCTGGATTTTTAAAGTAATGTTAGATCATGATATATTTACAGAAACCTTCAGATATATCGTTTGGTTATGTATTTATATCTCCAGATCTCTGGAATAGTGACAATGGAAATTTGAACTGCGACCACGCCAAATCTGGTCAACACCTGATAGGAACACCTCTAGAATATATACCTAAAACTCAAGACTCGTACACGTTTTTTTGTGTAGTTTGTTTGCGCTCATTGGTTTGGGACTTTCCCGTTTCCAGGCCACAGACAGTTTTTTTTCCGAGACGAAACTCATTTGACTTTCGGAATAGTATAATGCCGGCCCTCCTTATTTTTATTTGCAGCTCCTACCACGGGCAGTACAACAACAACAATATCTCCAGAGTACATCTGTTCTAGCTCTCGTGTCCAGGCAACGTCATCAGTAGACATATTGGAATCTCCTGGCTATCCGGATACATATTCAAAGTAAGTCACTTTACCTAACACTTCATGGTCTGCAGGAATAATTGTTATTGTACTTGGACAGGGAACCGGCCTCTGTCGCTTCTTCCAACGCAGTTCTGACTGGTGATCGGGAGGTCACGGGGTTCGATCCCCCCAGTTCGGACAGATCGATCACAAAACATCTCCGGTCATTCTATCCATTCTGCTGATTTAAAAATAGGAGTTGTCAGTTTCTTGTGAAAGAATGTGCACAGTAATCGTTAACCGCCCATGTATAACGTAAAATAGAATTGGTGGCAAGCATCAGAAATCGATATAGTTACTTCACACCTTCAAGGAAAAGAAACACAAACAGAAAACAACTTCGCCATAATGATAACGTTACAAGCGGAAAGCCAAAAACAGAATTACTTTGTTTGTTTGTTTGTTTTGGAGTTTAACGCCCATGTCAGCACTATTTAGGTCATCATGTTTTGAACCGGCCATTTTTCCTGGGCGGGCTTATAAGTGGTTAACCTGTTCAGTGCACATTTGTTCGCCAGAAACTGACATCTGCCCTTCTTGAATCAGCGGAAGGGAGAGAATGACCGTAGAAAAGGTTTCATGATCAATCTCAACGAAAGAATGTTGCCGACCCCGACAGGTATCGAAATCGCGTCCTCCTGATCACCAGTCAGACGCGCATCCGACTGAGCCACCGAGGCCGGCAAAAAGGACATTTACTGTCCCACATAATGACCAACCGAATATCCAAAATAAAACGATACGAGCAATACATGCAAAGATGCACTATAACAATAATAAACCACAACAGACGAACCGCCTTGGAACGGTAACTATCGTTTTTACGTTACCACAATCCTCGCCCTTGGCACCGTAAGCCTGGCCAGGAAAAGTGTCCGAGTCCGGCAACATTGTTTCGTGGCGATTGATCTCGAAATATTTTCTACATTCATTTAGTCCCTTCAGACAGTTTCTGATGAAAGAATGTGCACTGTACTGGTTAACCCATTTTTACCAGTGGACTCTTCCATTGTTATATGTAGGACAATAAAAAACAAAAATGAGTTCCTTTAAGAGCAATGAAAACATTCATAAGAAAGAAGATGGGTCATACTACGTAGTTTCGGCTAATAAAGCCTCATCAGTGACCCTGTAATGATCCGGCAAAGAAAGCTAGAGGAAACATACAGCAATTTTGCGAATTTCGAATAGGCAGTCGATACAAAGACTGATATAAATCAAAATGGGGTCCAAATAATTAGAAACCTGTCTAGAATATGAGTCTAAACCAACAATTTATTTCTGATTTCTCAGAATATTCACGCTGATCTCAAAGGACCAAAAGTAAAATATAAACTGCACTATGGTTGATGTAAGGGGAGACGTTTTACGGCCGCCACACGGCACAACACCAGCTGCAGTGAAGGCAAATAAAAATCAAAAATGAGTTCCAGTAAGAGCAATGAAAACATTCATAAGAAAGAAGATGGGTCATACTACGTAGTTTCGGACAAGTCCATTTGTCATATAAGAGGTGTCAGGCTTTTTTTTTTTCTTTTTTTCGTTTTTGTCTATTTTGACGGAACATTCTGTTAGCAAATATTGCAGGCCCTGATCAGACACAAAGTTCTGTGGCGTCTGATCTGGACCCCCACTGTTTGGCAAGATACCCCTGTATCCGCTTAGGACAAGTGTATTTAGGGGGAAACTGACCAGCATAATATGACGTAAAAGATTTTAAATGTAAATAAAACCGAACAAAATTGAAATGGGACATGCCAAAACCCACAAACAGAAATCTACTACCTGCAAATTTGGAATCCAATTAGATTGAAAGGAATCATCGATGCTTCAGCACAGACGCAGTTGCAATAAACGGAGCGCATTAGGATCTAAAACTGACATGTTTTTATGAAAAGATATGATACTTTTCTCCCATTTTCACTCAAAACTTGGTTTGTTGGTGTTACAGCAGTGTAATTATTCCATGGAATTGTTTACATGATGGTCCGGTTAATATCATTACCAGTTTACGAAAAATTACTTTAATCAAAATACCCTAATGATAGGCAGACAGGCCAAAGCAAGTAGTGCAGATTCAGACCAGACTGCTCCTTCAGCAGACCAAAATCAGACTGCACGTTCAGGGGCAGTCTGATCAGGGTCTGCAATGTTTCCATTGGCACTTATTGGACTCCTTGCTGGATCATTAAACAAATTTGCCAAAATTTTAGGAGACTTACAGCAGATCCTCAAGGTGTCTGAACTTTCGGGAATTTTTAGGTAGTGAAGATACTGATCAACCGTTACATTCGACAGCCCTTTACCCGGGTCTACACTTATAACAAAGGAGTTTTCAACCTTTTTCAACCGTGTAGACCTGGACTGTTACAAATGCAAATATTGTAGATCCAGATAAGAGTGCTGATAATCTCATCAGGATCTCATCAGGATCAACGCGACTTGTATCCTTTTAATTAATTTGACTAAACAATCTAGTTTCCAAAATGGACTTGTTCAAATTCAAAGACAGAGTAGTCCTGTTAAGAAACTAGGGGTTGAATAATTAAGAGAACTTAAATGGAATGGAGACACATTCAGGCGAGGCAACTGCTGCAAAAGTATTATTGTCTCCCATGTCAATAGGGGTCAAACTCTTAAAGGAAATAATTTGTTCCTGAGGAGCAAATTCATTGCTTTAACAATAGATTCTTTTTTGGTGGGACAGGGCTTATAGAAAGGCGAACAGGAAGTCCCAAAAGTTGTCTCCTTTAAAAAATGACGAAAAAATCAGCCAGGTGTTCCCATTCCCCTTAAGTCAAATATCAGAAAGCGTAAGCACCTTGGAATACAGCCTCAATGAGGCAGTCCTAATGAGAACCCACAAGCTATGTTTGCAGTATGAATAAGAAGTCTATCGCGGATTTTCATCAGAAAAGTAGCCATTTTGGAGATGTGACAAAATGCACTTTGTCGCACGGATGTGTTATTGTAATGTTGTAGACTGGAAAATGGTCCTGAGCTGGGATAGACTGAATTGTTGTACTGTAGTTTAAAGTGTAGGCCTTGATCAGCTGTCGTGGACAGCGGCGTCTTATCTGGGTCTACGCTGCTTGCCAGTGTCCCAGCATTTGAGCTCAGCCCATGCTTTACATATGTATACCCTCCTTACACTAGAGTCTGAAGTCTCAAAAACAAGGAATATGCGTTATCTGGATTTTGTACGTGGTAAGCGATAGCCATGTGGACACGTATCAGGCTTCTTGAGTAAAAGTAACTGTCATAAGTGGCATGTTACACAAATGAACGCATTTATAAATTGAATTGACATGTGTTGCTTCC
>CAUZLF010000569.1:80077-97013 GCA_963580285.1 Lucinisca nassula
GCAAGATACGGAACAAAACGCGAAAACTAAACACTGT
The DNA here is from genome assembly GCA_963580285.1 of Lucinisca nassula. Taxonomy (NCBI): domain Eukaryota; kingdom Metazoa; phylum Mollusca; class Bivalvia; order Lucinida; family Lucinidae; genus Lucinisca; species Lucinisca nassula. The sequence continues at coordinate 80,115 of CAUZLF010000569.1, forward strand.
TCAGTGAAGTGTAAACAGGTGGCTGCCAATAACGGTCACTTTGCTTTCATGGAGAGTTATCTTAGAGGCCTCCATTCCATTCTGATGATAAATGCTGTTTCAGCAGATAACATTTTGAAATATTTTTTCTTATTTTCATGCAAATTGTCTCCTTTTTTCTGGGAATAATAAGAACAAGTCACCCATCGGGAAACGATCGCTCACCTGAGAAATAGCACTGGTTGTCAAATTTGAACTCATCCGAGACATTATGTTTGACCTTGTTTACTAAACGTTTCCAAAAAATTCGATCCAACCAGTGAAAAAAAGGCGGAGACACCCTTTTTCGCTTATAGTCATACTCAAGGGCAGATACCTCCAAAGCCATTGGTCCTGCGAGGCCCGAATTCGAAGTCAACGTAAACTGTATGCCTCTACTGGTTATCTGCAAGTTTGATAAAGATCAGATCAGAATTGGCTGAGAAAAGTTGGAGACCTCGTTTTTCCATTGTAAGCCTATGGTAATACTTTTCTCGCTCAAGGGAACGTAACTGCGAAACCGATTATCAGATTCAAGCCAAATTCGAACTCACCTGAAATATTATGCTTGTCCTTGTTTTCTAAAAGTTTCAAAAAGATCCGATCAAAAACAGCCGAGAAAAAGTGAAGACACTATCTTTGGCTTATATTTATGCTCAAGGACAGGCGACTCAAATCCGTTGGTCCTTTGCGGCCCAAATAAGAAATCGACGTAGACTGTATGCCTCTCCTGGTTATCTGAAAGTTTGATTAAAATCGGTTTAGAAATGGCTGAGAAATGTTGGAGACATCGTTTTTTTCCATTTTAAGCCTATCGTAAATTTTTTCGTGCTCAATGGCACGTAATTGCGTAACCAGTTATCAGATCCAAGCCAAATTCGAAGTTGTTCTTGTTCTTGTTTACTAAATGTCATAGGGTATAGGTATATAGCACACGTGTACTGCCTTGCGGTACAAGCCGGCTTTTATAGCGACGCGGTAGAGTGTTGGTCTGTCACTCCGGCGGCCCGGGTTCGATCTCCGGCCAGGTAAAGGTGATAGGATTTTTTCACCTGTTACATAAAAGTTTCAAAAAGATCCGATCGAAAAAACAGCTGAGAAAAGATGGAGATCACATTTTTCGCTTATGTTTATGCTCAAGGACAGATAACTTCAAACCCGTTGATCCTGTGAGGCCTGAATTCGAACTCGGCGTAGACTGTATGCCTCTCCTGGTCATCTACAAGTTTGACGAAGATCAGATTAGAAAAGGCTGAGAAAAGTTGGAGACGTCGTTTAAGCTCAAGGGAACGTAACTGTGAAACCGGTTGTCAGATTAAAGCCGAATAAGATATTATGTTTGTTCATGATTTCTAAAAGTTTCAAAAAGATTCAAATCAGCTTTCAAAAACTGAAGAAAACATTTTTTTTTTGCTTTATTTTATGCTCAAGAGCAGATAACTACAACGCCGTTTGTGGCCCAAAATCGAACTCGACATACTGTATGCGTCACCTGGTTATCTGTAAGTTTGATAGAGATAGGATCAGAAATGGCTGAGAAAAAAATGGAGACGTCGTTTTCCCCATTTTAAGTCTATGAAATGTGTTTGTTCCCATGGCAACCAAGTTCTGATCAAAACTGGTCCTAAACCTAATGCAGTCAATACCCCAACCCAGTGATGGTCCACATCAAATTTTATCAAGATTGGCCAAGTAGTAACTTAGATATTGAAGTTCAAAAGTGTGGATGATCTGCCTTGTCAGCCGTTGACTGATTTATCAGACAGTTAACCAGTGTTAAGCCCTTGTAGATGAGAAAACAAAGTCTGTGGAGTTGGACTGTATGTTTATTCTACCGTGACATAACCAACTTGGTAAAAATCTGCAAAGAAATTAAAACTCAAACTTAGAAAACTTAGCATCAGAAAATAAGAATGATTTATCCTCTTTCCCGCCAATCATGACAACCCCTAACTTGCAAACAGTGCAGATCAAGATCAGACAAGGTCGTCTGATCAGGGTCTACACTAATTGTGGCACAGTCTGTAAATTGATCGAAAAAACTGTACCAAGTAATTTGATTGGTTGAAGGTCAGAGTTAAAGGGTCCTGAAGCGAAAATGTAAAAGCCAATGAATTTCATAAAGGATCTGAAATCGACAAATGGCGGTGTAGCGTGAGATTATTGATCCCGTGAGATTCTTCAGTCGCACCGGAAGTGGCTGAAATCCACATGCCTACCTGCCTATACGTCTACTTACCTTCCTATCGATATACGTACGTAATACCCACTTACCTACATTCCTGCCTGCCTACCTACCTAACAAAACATACATATCTACAATCCTACCTACGACCTTCCTATAGATCTACTTACCGGTACATACCCATCGCCACTAGCCCAAACCTACCATTCCTACCTCATCACGCAAACACGCCTGTATAATTTTGATCCCTTTCAAACCCCACTTATAGATAGTAAAACTGGGGTTTACAGGGATATTTATTATTTGTCTTATTTCTGCTCAAAAACATAGATTGTGGGTACTCGTAAGAACTGACGCGCCGAGGCGGTTCTAAAGAGTACCCACAATCTATGTTTTCTGCAGAAATAGGAAAATATATTAAGAATTTTATCTGAAAAAAATTCGTTTTAGATTGTAAAATTTTGTCAATATATTTAAATAGGCGTGTTTTCGTGATAAACCTACCTACATGCATACCTCCACTCTACCGGCCTGTCGCACCCGTCCATCGGGGCTTCAAGAAATATATTGGCTGCATGATGTCTCCGCACAGATCTGAAACCGACCGCACACGAGTACTGGTAAACCGCATAGAGACTCTAAGACTGTCCAGACAAAGGATTCCATGACATTTGCTCACAAGACAATTGCCCACAACCTTAATGGAAAATAGGACAATTGCTCACAACACCATTTTTTTTTTTTCAAGATTTTATTTTTATTTTGAGAGTCTTTAATTTATATATTTTCTATAGTTTATGGGAACCATTTCTTCCTGAAATTATTTTTTAACAGTTAATCAGCTAGATTTCAACTCATTAGTGATAACTAAGACATCAGTCGTTGGATGAAATGATAGCCCTATAATGAGCAGTAGTCAACTTAAATTATCAATATCATATATTAAGCAGCTTGATTTCGATTGATTGATTGATTTGAGGTTTAACATCCCGGTCAACACTGTATAGGTCATTTTGGAGATGCTGCTTCCAATTTTGTGGGACTTTTTCCAGACATTGTGATGAAATGACATCTCAAGCCCTCTCGCCCAATTAAACAAATAGGGTTCATAAGAATGGACGGTTCGACTAGCACCGCTTTGCCTGGGCAGGCTTAGAACCCTTTTATAGAACATATTTAACTTCACTACAGCTGGTGTGTGGGAATGTGTGGCGGCGGTAAAACGTCTCCCTGCCCTACATCATAGTGTAGATTATATTTTCTTGTCCTTTGGGATCATTGATTCCATTGTGGAATTTTGAAAATATCTGAGGGTCACTGATGAGGCCTAATTGGCCGAAACTAGCTAGTCTGGCCCAGAAAAAATGTACACTAGATATTTTCAGTTCTGTGGTGTATTCCTTGCTTCCAAAGGATAACCCTTTTATAGAACATATTTAACTTCACTACAGCTGGTGTGTGGGAATGTGTGGCGGCGGTAAAACGTCTCCCTGCCCTACATCATAGTGTAGATTATATTTTCTTGTCCTTTGGGATCATTGATTCCATTGTGGAATTTTGAAAATATCTGAGGGTCACTGATGAGGCCTAATTGGCCGAAACTAGCTAGTCTGGCCCAGAAAAAATGTACACTAGATATTTTCAGTTCTGTGGTGTATTCCTTGCTTCCAAAGGATAACCCTTTTATAGAACATATTTAACTTCACTACAGCTGGTGTGTGGGAATGTGTGGCGGCGGTAAAACGTCTCCCTGCCCTACATCATAGTGTAGATTATATTTTCTTGTCCTTTGGGATCATTGATTCCATTGTGGAATTTTGAAAATATCTGAGGGTCACTGATGAGGCCTAATTGGCCGAAACTAGCTAGTCTGGCCCAGAAAAAATGTACACTAGATATTTTCAGTTCTGTGGTGTATTCCTTGCTTCCAAAGGATAACCCTTTTATAGAACATATTTAGATCATCTAAGCCGTTTACCAGTAATGGTGTGCGGTCGGTTTCAGCTCTGCATGGAAGCATCATGCAGCCGATCTATTTCTTCAAGCCCCGATGAACTGGTCGTTAAGAAGCTTGATAAATATACTCATCATTCATTAAAATGAACCATTATTTATGTATTTATTTTTTGTTTCCAAAGTTTTATAAATTCATTTGATCTCCTTAATCAATTAAATGTGAGCTTTTTTATGTGTATCACCTAAAATTGGTGATATGATTAAATATAATTACTTAATGTTATTAATAAACTAATTATGTTTCAATTATCACTAACTAGTTGAAATCCATTTATCACTAATTACATTGTAGCTGAAATCCAAAGGAAAAATAGTTTCCATAATTATAGATGATATAAAAATAAAAATAAAATCATGAAAAAAATGTGTTGTGAGCAATTGTCCTATTTTCCATTAAGGTTGTGGGCAATTGTCTTGTGAGCAATTGTTTTGTGAGCAACTGTCTTGTGGGCAATTGTCTTGTGAGCAAATGTCTGTGCACCAGACAAAGCGGTCGGATTCGGGCCGTTCACGCTTATAAACCTTATAGGTTTCATTGGGTGACAGGGCTTGAGATGCCATTTCATCTCAATATCGGGCAAAAGTCACACAAAAATGAAAGCAACGTCTCAAAAATAACCTGTACCGTGATGACGGGGACGTTAAACCTCAAATCAAACGAACATACAAAATCTATCTACCTAACTTCCTACCTACCTACAACGTCGAGGGTTGGTCCCCGCCCACCGGGGCTTGAAGAAATAGATGGGCTGCATGATGCTTCCATGCAAAGCTGAAACTGACCGCACACGAGAACCGGTAAACCGCTTAGAGGACCTAAGACTGTCAAGACAAAGCGGTGGGAGTCCATGCTTATAAACCATATTGGTTTGATTAGGCAACAGGGCTTGAGATGTCATTTCATCTCAATGTCGGGTAAAAGTCCCTAATTGGAAGCAACGTCTCCAAAATGACCTATGCAGTATTGACGGTGACGTTAAACCTCAAATCAAACATAACAAACAAACAACGTCGAAGGAAGACGTTAAAAGTAAACCTGCCTACCTACCTGCCCACCAGACCATTCACCCTACCTACATACCTACCTACCTGCCTACCTAGCTATCATGCAGCCCAACTGTTTCTTCAGGCCCCGGCTGGTGGGGTCGATTTTGATTGGTTGAAAGTAAGCAGTGAGTTCAGTAATTACTTCTGTTTTGTATTATTATTATTATTATTATTATTATTATTATTATTATTATTATTAATTTTTATTGAAAGGGTTAAGAGAAAACCTGTTTGGTTGTACCCCATATAAGCAGAAAGGTGTGAAAATTAGTCAGTGTGTTTTGATAAGCATGGGGACAACAGGAAATGTCAAACCATAAATCACACATGTTAATCACCTTGGTATATTACTAAAATTCAAATTCCATGAAGGGCTCAATATCGTTTGGAAGCTAGGAATACACAGTAGAACTGAAACAGTAAGAGTGTACATGTTTTCTCTAAGCCTCGAATTATTATTAATATTATCAGTATTATTTATCATAATTGTTATCAGTCCTGTTATTATTATTATTATTAAGGCACTTACTTATATTGAGATAGATCAGGCTTATGCTACAGTGTTCCAATCCATTTAGGCAGACTAATAATTTTAAAATTTCCACAGATCTTGTTTTTTAAAAGTATTAATGGCGAGAACACGCCTATTAAAAATATATTGAAATTTTACCGTCAAACTTTTAGATAAAATATTCTGATGTATGTCATTTTTCCGCTGGAAAACATAGATTGTAGGTGCCCTTTAGAATCGCCTCGCCGAGACGGTTACAACCAGTACGTACAATCTATGTTTTCCAGCGGAAATGTGAAAATAATATACACCTCTGTAAACCTCAGTTTTACTGTATAAAAGTGGAGTTTAATGGGTTTCGTAATAATTTCAAGAAAAAACATGTACCCGCATATATTTTGTTCTTTTTGAATACATGGAAACCTATTTAAGGCATATTTAATACGCACATCTTTCGAATAAATAAATAAATAAACAAATAAAAAACAATAAAGAAATAAAGCCTGTGATAAAAAATGTTCTATTTAAAGTACGTAATATAAGCAGATTTATTTAGACATTTTAAACAAAACAGGAAGTGGATGACATTTCTCACGGCCTTCTGTTCTGTTCTGTTCTGTTAATCTTCTCCGCCAACAATGACGAACCCTGAATCTTCTCAGGTAAAATATCCAGCACCACAATATTTTAAAACTACTGTGTATAATACAGTCCCAGTGATATATACACGATACGTAAGTCAATGTTCATGTGATAAAACGTTTCGTAAAATGTTCGTATACAGTATAAACTTTACTGCTGGCTAAAATACTAAATTTAGACCGCATGCACCTCGTGTAATCAACCAGAAATTGATCTTCTGTAGATTGTCTCCCTTGCCTTGTGTATTTTGTATATCAACCGGCGTGAGTTAAATTCAATGATTTCGCCAACTTCAGATTTTTGTGTGTGAAATGGCAACACACGGGTATAATCAAGGATAATGTTCACTAAATCGCTCTGAGAGGCAGCATACTCTCGAAGACCGTGTTCACAAAGACAGTTCATAATAACTTCCACAATAGGATCTCTTTCGTCTCGCAACGTTGGACAGTTCATAACAAAATGTTCCACGGTTTCTTCTGCACTTCCACAGGATTGACAGGTTGGGTCAACCGCATTCTGATTAAACTTTGCACGATTCGTCTGGAGAATGTAGGTTCCAGTAAGTAGTTTCAATCTGGATGGCATTCTTGATGTCTCGAACACATTCGACAACCTTCTTGCGCATGCGCAGATATACCTTGGTATTAAAGTTCTCACGGGTTTAAAGATCTCACGCTACAGCGGTAACGGCAAATCAGCGAGATGGATTTACGGTAGCGTTATATTAAGACAAGTTAAACAGATTGTCAGAATGAGCCGAGAATTTACGGAGGTAGGAGGAAAATAACAATCATAATAAGCCTGGTCACTTACACTGTGGGGAACTATAGTAGACAAAATTGAGCTGAAGCAAAGTTTTTTGTTCTCACTCGTGAGGAAAGCGGAAGTAAATATCGTTTTGTGGCAAAAAACGCAACCAGGTAAAAAGGCGCAAGTACCCAAATGATAATGATAAAATCTGGAATCGCAAATAGTGTCCCGCATGAGGAGTCACGCTGGCATCAAAGTAGAAGTTAAACAAAGATCAGGAATCGATACAATTAACATACTCCACCCATCAAAGACAAGTCTGACACAACACAGTGGACGACGGACGGACGCCGGATGCCAGCCTATACTATAAGCTCACTGTGTGAGCCTTCAGCTCAGGTGAGCTAAAATATTAACAATTTGTCATCTGCTGAAGAAGGCCAGCGAGTGGTAAAGGTTAAAGGAATCCTGAATCAAATACATTTGTTACCCTTTCAATGGTTAACAAGGCCTTGTAATTAAAACCCTTGCTAAACCATTTTTGTCGCGCCTGCTAATAGCATGTCGCGATATAGGCGTCCCGTTTTCCGTCCGTTTGTTCGTCCGTCAGTCCCATGCGACCACCCTAGCGTTCACACTAATGGTCAAGTTTATTTCTCTAGAACTATAAGAGCTGGGTTAATGATACTTGATACAAACTTTTATCTGGGGATGACAACTTAAAAGCAAGCATCCCTATTTGACATTGACCTACATTTCATGGTTCACCGACTTTGTAAAATATTGCGATCACCCTAGCGTTCACACTAATGGTCATTAATGATACTTAGTACAAGCTTGCATTTAACAATGGCAACTTTTATGCAAGCATCTATGCTTGACCTTGGTCTAGACGCCATGGTTCGGTGACTTTGCACCCCTACAGGGGCGACGTAGCCTTCGGCGGAATTCTTATATAGGGTAAAATGGGGTTTATGGGTACATATTATTTTCCTGTTATTGCCAAAAAAAAAAAAAAAAAAAAAAAAAAAAAACTCGCGGGTGCTTGTTAGAACCGCCTCGGTGAGCATCCACAATCTATGCTTGGGACAGAAATAAGGAAATGATTAAAATCTGAACAGTACTTGTTCTACAGATGCCAGCCTGGGTAGTTGTATGTCCTCTGACTGATGAATCAGGTGGTCGGGGGTTCGATAGCTGTAGGGCGGCGAGATCAGTCATGAAATCCTTTCTAAGGTCATTCTCTCCCTTCTACTAAATCAAGAAGGCAGTTGTCAGTTTCTGGTGAAAGACTGTTCATTGTTTTGGATAACCACATATATAAGCCTGCCCAAGAAAAGTGTAGTAGGGTCAACTGACCGGACTGATATGAACTAAACAAGAATTCTGCCGAAGGCTATGTTGCGCATATGGGGGACTCAAAGTCAGCGAACCATGAAATCTAGGCCAAGGTCAAATATTAATGCTTCCATAAAAGTTGCCATTCCTAGATGCAAGCTTGTACCAAATATCATTATTGAAGCTCTAATAGTTCTTGAGAAATGTACTTAAACATTACGTTGAACACTAGGGTTGATGCAATAGTTCACTAAGTCAGTGAACCATGAAATTTTGGTCAATGTCAAATATGGATGCTTGCATTAGAATTGCCATCCCTAGATACAGGTTTCTCCAAGTATCATTAATAAACTTTTAACAGTTCTTGAGAAATTAACTTGACCATTAGGGTGAACGCTAGGGTGGTCACAATATTTCGCAAAGTCAGTGAATCATAAAATGTAGGTCAAGGTCAAATATGGATGCTTGCATTAAAATTGCCATCCTTAGATACAAGTTTGTACCAAGTATCAATAATGAAGCTCTTATAGTTCTTGAGAAATAAACTTGACCATAAGGGTGAAGGCTAGGGTGGTTGTAAATATTGACACCTTGACAAACGAATGGACGGACGGAAAACCAGATGCCTATATCGCGCCATGCTAATACCAGGTGCGACAAAAACAAAAACATCGTCCCACCCATAGGGGCTTGAAGAAATAGATTGGGCTGTATGATGCTTCCATGCAGAGCTGAAACTAAACCGCTTAGAGGGTCTAAGCCTGCCCAGGCACAGTGGTGTAAGTTGGACCGTTCATGCTTACAAACCTTATTGGTTTCATTTGGTGCCAGGGCTTGCAATGTCATTACATTACAATGTCGGGTATAAGTCCGATAAAATTGGAAGTAACGTCTCCAAAATGACCTATATAGTGTTGGTGGGCACATTAAACCTCAACAAACCAAAGCAAAAATAGCCATCGGAAGAGATGGCAAATCCGCCGACCAAAGGCCAATATGGCCTCCAGAAGATTGTTCACCAATAGAAAGTGCACCAGAATTAAACCAATAATATATCACAAAAGTATTGCAGTTATGGCCATAACAAGATTATACTGTCAGGGGAGATAACTAAAAACCAGGGCACTCAGAATTGTGGTTCTTGTCCATGACATGCCTGCTTAAGCTCATGTATTTCTGTACAAAGTACCATCAATATGTCTCAAAGGGTATTGGAGATATGGTGATCACAAGCTGGTCATACTGTTATACTGGAAGGGTAGATAACTCAAATACCACAGCACCAACAGCTGTGGTTCTTGCACATGGCACCCCTTCTGTACCTTGTATACAATTGTGCCAAGTTCCTTCAATATACCTCAAAGGGTGTTGGAGTTATGGCCATCACAAGGTTATACTGTCAGGGGAGATAACTAAAAAAACCAGAGCACCCAAAGTTGTAACGTGACACACCTGCTTAACCTCATGTACATTTGCATCAAGTACCACCAATATGTCTCTAAGGGTATTGGAGGTACAGTGATCACAGGGTGGTCTTAGTTATATTGGAAGGGGAGATAACTCAAATATCATAGCACCCAGAGTTGTGGTTCTTAGGCATGAAGCGTCGTCTCAACCTTGTTTACAATTGTGCCAAGTACCATCAATATATCTCAAAGAGTATTGGAGTTATGGCCATCACAAGGTTATATTGTCAGGGGAGATAATTTAAAATCCAGGGCACCCAGAGTTGTGGTTCTTGTCCGTGACACTGCTGCTTCACCTTATGTACAACTGTACCAAGTACCATCAATATATCTCAAATAGTATTGGAAATGTGGCCATCACAAGTTAGTGATTCTATACTATTTAAGAATCTCAGACAAGAAATCATTTCCAAGAGGTTTTCAGCCAGCATGTGAGTGCTTCAGCAGGTGTAGCTGGTGCTACCACTGAGGATATATGGAACAGCATCAAGACTGGTCTGCTCAAGACAACTGAAGAGGTGTGTGGCACAACTCGGCCCCAGCGCTTGCGTCGCGAAACCTGGTGGTGGAATGAGGATGTTAATAAGGTCATTGCAGCCAAGCGGCAAGCCTTTAAGGCATGGAAGACTGGTAAGGGCATCCGTGCATCATATCTTGTGGCCAAACACAAAGCCAGACGTGCGGTGCACCATGCTCGCCAAGAAGCTGAGAAGATCTACAAGAATATTGACCCTAAGTCCTCAGAAGTATACCACCTTGCTAACCAGATGAGAAGAGAGAATGCTGATGTTGTAGGTGACAAACCAGTAAAGAATGATGCAGGGGAGATGTCAATGAGTGAAGACTCAAAGCAGAGGGCCTGGTTAGAACACTACCAAAGGCTACTCAATGTTGACTTTGACTGGGACCCAGACCACCTGTCTGATGAACCACCAGTGGAAGGGCCACCCATCCCAATCACTATTGATATGGTTATGAAGGCTATCTCTCAGATGAAGATTGGCAAAGCACCGGGTCCCTCTGGCATAGTGGTGGAGATGATAAGAGCTGCAGGTGATGCGGGGGCCTCGATGATCCGCGACCTTGCAGCTGCAATCATCTGTGATGGGAAGGTACCCTCTGACTGGGAACAGAGTTTCATTGTCTGTCTCTACAAGGGCAAGGGCGATGCATTGGAACGGGGCAACACCGTGGTCTCAAGCTCACAGAACAGGTCATGAAAGTCCTGAAGAGGATTGTGGATGGCCTCATTAGGCAGTTGGTGTCCATCGACGATTCCCAGTTTGACTTTGTCCCAGGAAGAGGCACAACAGACGCAATTTTTGTTGTACGGCAGCTGCAAGAGAAGTATCTGGCGGCCAACAGGAGATTCTACATGGCTTTTGTAGACCTGGAGAAGGCATTTGACCGAATGCCTCGGAAAGTCATCTGGTGGGCACTAAGAAAACTTGGAGTGGACTAGTGGATTGTGAAACTGGTCCAAGGGATGTATGCTAATGCTCGAAGCCGTGTCCGCGTTGGTGATGGCTACAGAGAAGAATTCGAGGTGAAGGTGGGTGTTCATCAAGGCTCTGTTCTCAGCCCACTGCTTTTCATCATTGTGCTTGAAGCCTTGTCATGCGTGGTTCGCTCTGGAGTCCCCTGGGAGGACCTGTATGCTGATGACCTTGTCATCATAGCTGAATCCCTTGAGGAATGTGTCAGGAGGCTCTTAACTTGGAAAGACGCAATGGAGGCAAAATGGCTGAGAGTGAATGCAGGAAAGACAAAGATCATGATCTGTGGTACAGGTCTGGAACTCTTGCAGAGTACAGGCCAGTTCCCATGCCCTGTATGTCGCACTGGAGTGTGCAGCAACAGTATCTTTTGTTTTGGCTGCAAGTTCTGGGTGCACAAGAAATGCAGTGGGCTCAAACGCTTGATAGAGGATCATGATTACAGGTGTACACGGTGCCAAGGAACTGCACGCCCCTTAGATGGCAGACCACAGCGGGAAGTCCAAGTCGGATCCGTCAAGCTGGAGGTTGTAGCTTCCTTTTGCTACCTAGGTGATATGCTCTCTGCAGCAGGTGGTTGCGACCTTTCAACTACATCACGTGTGAAAACAGCCTGGAAGAAATTCAAGGAGTTGCTACCAGTTCTCTCTTCCCGCAACCTGTGATTCAAGACACGTGGCCGTGTGTATAGCTCTTGTGTGCGGAGTGCAATGCTCCATTCCAGTGAGACATGGCCATTGACAAAGCCAAACCTCCAACGTCTACAGCAAAATGACAGGGCAATGATCAGACAGATCTGCAATGTCAAGCCACAGGACACTGTCACCATCAGGTCCAGTGAGTTACTTGAGCATCTTGGCATTGAGGACCTGGATCTCATCCTGAAAGAGAGAAAGCTTCGCTGGTATGGACATATGGAACGGTGCAGTCAAGACTGCCTGTGACATACAGGTAGGTGGAAAGCGGGGACCAGGAAGGCCCAAGATGACCTGGAAGCAGCTAACAGAAAGAGATTGCAGAGAATGGAAGCTCTCTGCTATCGATCCTCATGATAGACAAGCCTGGAGATCTGGTGTAAGATCTGCCATGTGTGCAGCAAGCCAGCAACCTGGAAGGGGGCCACTTATGTGGACGTTGCCCCTGTACCTGCACATTAATCAAAAATCCATTGATGATGATGATGGAAGGGGAGATAACTCAAAAACCATGGCACCCAGAGTTGTGATTCTTGTGCATGGCACGCCATCTCGACCAACTGTGTCAGGTATCATCAATATATCTTAAAGGGTATTGGAGTTATGGCCATCACAAGGTAGTCACTCTTGTTTATTGGAAGCGGAGATAACTCAAAAACCAAGGCAACCAGAGTTGTGGTTCTTGTGCATGACACGCTGTCTCAGCCTTGTGAACAACGTTGCCAGGTACCATCAATATATCTCAAAGGGTATTGGAGTTATGGCCATCACAAAGTAGTCATTCTATTTAATTAAAAGGGGAGATAACACAAAAAGTATGACATCCAGAGTTCTGGTTCTTGTGCATGACACGCCATCTCAGCCTTGTGAACAATTGTGCAAAGAACCATCAATGAATCTCAAAGGGTGTAGGAATTATGGCAATCACAAGGTTGCGTCTACGGACTGACGGATGGACAGACGGATGCCAGGCTGATCGCTATATCCCCCGAACCTATTTGGTCGGGGGATAAACACAAACAAAACTTCTACAGATATGAGAGATGCCATTGTAGCACATGGGTGTGTTCAAAACTATATAAGACAAATAGTTTAAAAGAGTTACTGCCCTTCCTATATTCCTTGAATCGAAGAACAAGACATTGCTTAAACTGGATCTTCTTTTTGTAAGAAAAAAACAAACAAGAGGGCCATGGTGGTCCTCAATGCTCACCTGTGATTAAAAGTTGGTCAAATTGTCGCACAGCTTTCAAAATTGGCATGTGCCCCGCGGACACACAATATGTAGGCATAAACATCATTTGTCGAGAGTGTTATTGCTTGTGAAAAGAACTTTTTACTAATGCCAATGTTTTTGACCCTACGATTTTGCCTGTGACCTTTGACCTTCTGACAAGCACTGTCTGGAGACATTCATGTTTTAGTAACACATCCTGCAAGTTCTTCCAACCTCATAGTGCCTACAGGCAAGAAACAAAACAATGGCAAATGTGATCAAATCATCTTTATTGCACATATTTATTAAATATTTATTACAAATTTAAACACTGTTAAACACATATAAACAAATGTGTACACATAAATCTCCTAACTCTTAAGAAACAAGAACAAGAGGGCCATGATGGCCCTGGATCGCTCACCTGATCCATAGTGTAACAAGTGGGCCCCAGAGAGGGCCATTATTGGCCCCAGGGCTTTAATGTACATAATGTTGAGGGAGGTCTTAAAGGTGAAGCTTCATACCAAACATCAACAAAGGCTAAAATTTGAACAATCTTGTCAAAGGTCCACTAGATGAAGCTACACATCAAATATCAAAGACCTGGGCCTAGCGGTTTCAGAGAAGAAGATTTTTAAAGATTTTGCCTATATAAGCCTATGTAAAATCAAAGGGCCCCGGGACAGGGGCATTTTTTGCCCCAGCACTATAGTTTGAACAATCTTGGTAGGGGTCCACTAGATGAAGCTTCATACCAAATATCAAAGTTCTGGGCCTTGTGGTTTCAGAGAAGAAGATTTTTAAAGATTTTCCCTATATAAGCCTATGTAAAACCAAAGGGCCCCGTGGCAGGGGGGGATTTTTTGTCCCAGCACTATAATTTGAACAATCTTGGTAGGGGTCCACTAGACGAAGCTTCATACCAAATATCAAAGTCCTGGGCCTTGTGGTTTCAGAGAAGAAGATTTTTAAAGATTTTCCCTATATAAGCCTATGTAAAACCAAAGGGCCCCGGGGCAGGGGCATTTTTGGCCCCAGCACTAAAATTGGAACAATCTTGGTAGGGGTCCACTAGATGAAGCTTCATACCAAATATCAAAGTCCTGGGCCTTGTGGTTTTAGAGAAGAAAATTTTTAAAGATTTTCCCTATATAAGCCTATGTAAAACCAAAGGGCCCCGTGGCGGGGGCATTTTTGGCCCCAGCACTATAATTTGAACAATCTTGGTAGGGGTCCACTAGATGAAGCTTCATACCAAATATATAAGACCTGGGCCTTGTGGTTTCAGAGAAGAAGATTTTTAAAAATTTTCCCTATATAAGCCAATGTAAAAGCAAAGGGCCCCGTGGCGGGGGCATTTTTGTCCCAGCACTAAAATTTGAACAATCTTGGTAGGGGTCCACTAGATGAAGCTTCATACCAAATATCAAAGTCCTGGGCCTTGTGGTTTCAGAAAAGAAAATTTTTAAAGATTTTCCCTATATAAGCCCATGTAAAACCAAAGGGCCCCGTGGCGGGGGCATTTTTTGTCCCAGCACTAAAATTTGAACAATCTTGGTAGGGGTCCACTAGATGAAGCTTCATACCAAATATCAAAGACCTGGGCCTTGTGGTTTCAGAGAAGAAGATTTTTTAAGATTTTCCCTATATAAGCCTATGTAAAACCAAAGGGCCCCGTGGCGGGGGCATTTTTGGCCCCAGCACTGTAATTTGAACAATCTTGGTAGGGGTCAACTAGATGAAGCTTCATACCAAATATCAAAGACATGGGCCTTGTGGTTTCAGAGAAGAAGATTTTTAAAGATTTTCCCTATATAAGCCAATGTAAAACCAAAGGGTCCCGTGGCGGGGGCATTTTTTGTCCCAGCACTATAATTTGAACAATCTTGGTAGGGGTCCACTAGATGAAGCTTCATACCAAATATCAAAGTCCTGGGCCTTGTGGTTTCAGAGTAGAAGATTTTTGAAGATTTTCCCTATATAAGCCTATGTAAAACCAAAGGGCCCTGGGGCGGGGGCATTTTTGGCCCCAGCACTATAATTTGAACAATCTTGGTAGGGGTCCACTAGATGAAGCTTCATACCAAATATCAAAGACCTGGGCCTTGTGGTTTCAGAGAAGAAGATTTTTAAAGATTTTCCCTATATAAGCCAATGTAAAACCAAAGGGCCCCGTGGCGGGGGCATTTTTCGTCCCAGCACTCAAATTTGAACAATCTTGGTAGGGGTCCACTAGATGAAGCTTCATACCAAATATCAAAGTCCTGGGCCTTGTGGTTTCAGAGAAGAAGATTTTTAAAGATTTTCCCTATATAAGCCTATGTAAAACCAAAGGGCCCCCGTGCGGGGGCATTTTTGGCCCCAGCACTATAATTTGAACAATCTTGGTAGGGGTCCACTAGATGAAGCTTCATACCAAATAACAAAGACCTGGGCCTTGTGGTTTCAGAGAAGAAGATTTTTTAAGTTTTTGGTGAAAAAAATCTGTTTTTGGCTCCTGTGACCTAGATGTGCAACGGACCGGAACCATTTGACCCATATTCAAACTTGACCGAGATATTGTCATGATGATCATTCTGAGCAAGTTTGATTAAGATTGGACCAAAATTGTGGCCCCTAGGGTGTTCACAAGGTTTTTATATGATTTGACCCGCTGACCTACTTTTTAACCCGATATGACCCATATTCGAACTGGACTGAAATATTGTCACAATGGTCATTCTGAGCAAGTTTCATGATAATTGGACCAAAACAGTGGCCTTCAGAGTGTTCACAAGGTTTTTCTATGATTTGACCTACTGACCTACTTTTTGACCGGACATGACCCATATTCGAACTTGACCAAGATATTGTCATGATGATCATTCTGAGCAAGTTTGATTATGATTGGACCAAAATTGTGGCCTCTAGGGTGTTCACAAGGTTTTTCTATGATTTGACCCGCTGACCTACTTTTTAAGCCGACATGATCCATATTCAAACTTCACTAAAATATTGTCACAATGATCATTCTGAGCAAGTTTGATGATGATTGGACCAAAATTGTGGCCTCTCGAGTGTTCACAAGGTTTTTCTATGATTTGACCTACTGACCTACTTTTTTACCCGACATGACCCAAATTCGAACTTGACCGAGATATTGTCATGATTATCATTCTGAGCAAGTTTGATGATAATTGGACCAAAACTGTGGCCTCTAGTGTGTTCACAAGAAAAAGTTTACGCACGACGGACGACGGACGACGGACGACGCACGACGACGCCGGACATCTTACTGTCACAAAAGCTCACCATGACCTTCGGTCAGGTGAGCTAAAAACTGCATTACGATAACACATCCGTGTAACACAGTGCATTTTTCCAACCTCAAAAAAGGCAATTTTGCTGATGAAAATTTGTGATAATTTTCTTATTTATACTCCAAACATAGGTTTTGGGTGCTCGTTAGAACCGCCTCATTGAGGCGGTTCTAACGAGTACCCACAACCTATGTCTCGGAGCAGAAATAAGAAA
>CAUZLF010000569.1:97036-113077 GCA_963580285.1 Lucinisca nassula
ATGTTGACAAACCCTATGCAGTTAGTATTAATACTTGTAAACTGTAATGACCTACCAAAATGCAGTCTGTATTACAGCTTAAACAGTACTGACATTCCAAATGCAAATGGCACAGGCTGGATGCAGTCTATGCTAATACCCTTAACCCTTATCTCGCTGAATTTTCATTTAAGCCACACCCATTTCTGTCTATCAACCAATCAAATTACTTGAAATAATTTATTGCTACAAATTCATAAACTGAATGCCAAACAGTGCAGATCCTGATCAGGGGGTTGTTGTGAACAGCAAGAGAAGGGTTAATGTGTCACAATATCATTTGCAGACAGCACAGCACTATTGTCACAACCAAATGCAGTCAGTAATACACTAGTGTCACCAAATTGTTTGCAGACTGCATAACACTAGTTACTTCAGGCGAGATGTGGTCTATAATACCCTAGTGTCACCAGAACATTTATAGACATCATGCCACTAATCTATAATACCCTAAAGTAACAAGATCAGCTGCAGACAGCATGACACTAGAGACTGGTTTTACAGGCTAGATGAAGTTATATTGTAACTTTTATACAATGTTGAAAAACCAAACTTGTACATGATATTTACATTTGAAATGCAGTCAGTATTTTGTAAACTACATAGACAAATCAGATGTAGCCACTATTAACCCTTATCCTGTTAGGTGTAAATGGGTAGAAGTGGTGTAATAATCACTGCCATGAAAACATCCGGAATGAGTGTTCCAGAGTGATTAAATAAGCTAAAATAAATTAGAATATATTAATTTAGCCAAACCCATCTCTGACTATCGGCCAATCAAATTACTTAATATAATGTATTCATTCAGTTCACAAACTGAATGTCAAACAGTGTAGATCCTGATAAGATGGCCATCTGATCTGGATGTATGACCTACCAACTTCATTCAGTATCATGCAAATGTGTGTGGCTGAAAAACTCCAGTTTTATACATGAACATTGATCCCGACCTGACGGAGAATATTGTAAGACAATCCCGAGTCGGGTGTTTTTTCTGCCGTCGTGTCAACTACCAGTATACATTGTCTTGGTTTTTTATTGTTGACACGTTACCATGCGACGAAAAGGCAGACATATGTGTCGTTGTCAGTGAGCTAGGCCTTCTGCTGACTGACATGTCGCTGGCGGTCTGTTTTGGATTCACTTTGTGAACGCCGACTTCGGAGCAACTGGTCCGAACGAAAAATAAAACTTAAATGTAAGAAGTGAATGGCTGACGATTCGTGCCAGTTGCTCCTAGGTAATGCTCATAATGGTTCATTGTGAAGGTTTTATTTTGCAAATTCCTGACTAGTTTCTTCCAATAATATGGATTTCTTCAGAGGGATGTTCACAATGTTGGTGTTCCGAGATTTGCGCTGTTTATATACCCTTGGGGCTCGTCAACCGGCCCCCTTATTTGCCGATGCGCACGCATCATGTGTCTAAGACCTCTCACCGGCCCCCGGGGGCCGGTAACGTCGCTATCGCTGATGCGATTAACCGGCCCCTTTGGGGCCGGTGGCGTTGCTAACCGCCATTTTTGTATTGTTGCACGTGACGTTCAGATTGAACTGCATTTCCTGTGTTCAGGAAAGAAAATGGCGGTTATTGAAAGCACCAATATGTCCTCCCTGGCCACTATTTGCATGTGGCGTCGGTAGAAGTTTCATTTCCTATATATTTAGGAAAGAAAATAGCGGACATTAAAGCGACTAGATGTCCATGCTGACTGTGATAAAGCAGTCTTTTTGGCGTTATAAAATGAACCTCATTTGCATTGTGTTTTTATGTTAAAATGTAGAGAACTCGGCATGTTCGCCAGTTCAATGCAAACGTATTGAGCTATCCACGAGGTTGCATGTTCATGCACAAACCTGGAGCAGAGGGGTAATAAATGCAAATGTGTGTGGCTGAAAAACTCCAGTTTTATACATGAACATTGATCCCGACCTGACGGAGAATATTGTAAGACAATCCCGAGTCGGGTGTTTTTTCTGCCGTCGTGTCAACTACCAGTATACATTGTCTTGGTTTTTTATTGTTGACACGTTACCATGCGACGAAAAGGCAGACATATGTGTCGTTGTCAGTGAGCTAGGCCTTCTGCTGACTGACATGTCGCTGGCGGTCTGTTTTGGATTCACTTTGTGAACGCCGACTTCGGAGCAACTGGTCCGAACGAAAAATAAAACTTAAATGTAAGAAGTGAATGGCTGACGATTCGTGCCAGTTGCTCCTAGGTAATGCTCATAATGGTTCATTGTGAAGGTTTTATTTTGCAAATTCCTGACTAGTTTCTTCCAATAATATGGATTTCTTCAGAGGGATGTTCACAATGTTGGTGTTCCGAGATTTGCGCTGTTTATATACCCTTGGGGCCGGTCAACCGGCCCCCTTATTTGCCGATGCGCACGCATCATGTGTCTAAGACCTCTCACCGGCCCCCGGGGGCCGGTAACGTCGCTATCGCTGATGCGATTAACCGGCCCCTTTGGGGCCGGTGGCGTTGCTAACCGCCATTTTTGTATTGTTGCACGTGACGTTCAGATTGAACTGCATTTCCTGTGTTCAGGAAAGAAAATGGCGGTTATTGAAAGCACCAATATGTCCTCCCTGGCCACTATTTGCATGTGGCGTCGGTAGAAGTTTCATTTCCTATATATTTAGGAAAGAAAATAGCGGACATTAAAGCGACTAGATGTCCATGCTGACTGTGATAAAGCAGTCTTTTTGGCGTTATAAAATGAACCTCATTTGCATTGTGTTTTTATGTTAAAATGTAGAGAACTCGGCATGTTCGCCAGTTCAATGCAAACGTATTGAGCTATCCACGAGGTTGCATGTTCATGCACAAACCTGGAGCAGAGGGGTAATAAATGCAAATGTGTGTGGCTGAAAAACTCCAGTTTTATACATGAACATTGATCCCGACCTGACGGAGAATATTGTAAGACAATCCCGAGTCGGGTGTTTTTTCTGCCGTCGTGTCAACTACCAGTATACATTGTCTTGGTTTTTTATTGTTGACACGTTACCATGCGACGAAAAGGCAGACATATGTGTCGTTGTCAGTGAGCTAGGCCTTCTGCTGACTGACATGTCGCTGGCGGTCTGTTTTGGATTCACTTTGTGAACGCCGACTTCGGAGCAACTGGTCCGAACGAAAAATAAAACTTAAATGTAAGAAGTGAATGGCTGACGATTCGTGCCAGTTGCTCCTAGGTAATGCTCATAATGGTTCATTGTGAAGGTTTTATTTTGCAAATTCCTGACTAGTTTCTTCCAATAATATGGATTTCTTCAGAGGGATGTTCACAATGTTGGTGTTCCGAGATTTGCGCTGTTTATATACCCTTGGGGCCGGTCAACCGGCCCCCTTATTTGCCGATGCGCACGCATCATGTGTCTAAGACCTCTCACCGGCCCCCGGGGGCCGGTAACGTCGCTATCGCTGATGCGATTAACCGGCCCCTTTGGGGCCGGTGGCGTTGCTAACCGCCATTTTTGTATTGTTGCACGTGACGTTCAGATTGAACTGCATTTCCTGTGTTCAGGAAAGAAAATGGCGGTTATTGAAAGCACCAATATGTCCTCCCTGGCCACTATTTGCATGTGGCGTCGGTAGAAGTTTCATTTCCTATATATTTAGGAAAGAAAATAGCGGACATTAAAGCGACTAGATGTCCATGCTGACTGTGATAAAGCAGTCTTTTTGGCGTTATAAAATGAACCTCATTTGCATTGTGTTTTTATGTTAAAATGTAGAGAACTCGGCATGTTCGCCAGTTCAATGCAAACGTATTGAGCTATCCACGAGGTTGCATGTTCATGCACAAACCTGGAGCAGAGGGGTAATAAATGCAAATGTGTGTGGCTGAAAAACTCCAGTTTTATACATGAACATTGATCCCGACCTGACGGAGAATATTGTAAGACAATCCCGAGTCGGGTGTTTTTTCTGCCGTCGTGTCAACTACCAGTATACATTGTCTTGGTTTTTTATTGTTGACACGTTACCATGCGACGAAAAGGCAGACATATGTGTCGTTGTCAGTGAGCTAGGCCTTCTGCTGACTGACATGTCGCTGGCGGTCTGTTTTGGATTCACTTTGTGAACGCCGACTTCGGAGCAACTGGTCCGAACGAAAAATAAAACTTAAATGTAAGAAGTGAATGGCGGACGATTCGTGCCAGTTGCTCCTAGGTAATGCTCATAATGGTTCATTGTGAAGGTTTTATTTTGCAAATTCCTGACTAGTTTCTTCCAATAATATGGATTTCTTCAGAGGGATGTTCACAATGTTGGTGTTCCGAGATTTGCGCTGTTTATATACCCTTGGGGCCGGTCAACCGGCCCCCTTATTTGCCGATGCGCACGCATCATGTGTCTAAGACCTCTCACCGGCCCCCGGGGGCCGGTAACGTCGCTATCGCTGATGCGATTAACCGGCCCCTTTGGGGCCGGTGGCGTTGCTAACCGCCATTTTTGTATTGTTGCACGTGACGTTCAGATTGAACTGCATTTCCTGTGTTCAGGAAAGAAAATGGCGGTTATTGAAAGCACCAATATGTCCTCCCTGGCCACTATTTGCATGTGGCGTCGGTAGAAGTTTCATTTCCTATATATTTAGGAAAGAAAATAGCGGACATTAAAGCGACTAGATGTCCATGCTGACTGTGATAAAGCAGTCTTTTTGGCGTTATAAAATGAACCTCATTTGCATTGTGTTTTTATGTTAAAATGTAGAGAACTCGGCATGTTCGCCAGTTCAATGCAAACGTATTGAGCTATCCACGAGGTTGCATGTTCATGCACAAACCTGGAGCAGAGGGGTAATAAATGCAAATGTGTGTGGCTGAAAAACTCCAGTTTTATACATGAACATTGATCCCGACCTGACGGAGAATATTGTAAGACAATCCCGAGTCGGGTGTTTTTTCTGCCGTCGTGTCAACTACCAGTATACATTGTCTTGGTTTTTTATTGTTGACACGTTACCATGCGACGAAAAGGCAGACATATGTGTCGTTGTCAGTGAGCTAGGCCTTCTGCTGACTGACATGTCGCTGGCGGTCTGTTTTGGATTCACTTTGTGAACGCCGACTTCGGAGCAACTGGTCCGAACGAAAAATAAAACTTAAATGTAAGAAGTGAATGGCTGACGATTCGTGCCAGTTGCTCCTAGGTAATGCTCATAATGGTTCATTGTGAAGGTTTTATTTTGCAAATTCCTGACTAGTTTCTTCCAATAATATGGATTTCTTCAGAGGGATGTTCACAATGTTGGTGTTCCGAGATTTGCGCTGTTTATATACCCTTGGGGCCGGTCAACCGGCCCCCTTATTTGCCGATGCGCACGCATCATGTGTCTAAGACCTCTCACCGGCCCCCGGGGGCCGGTAACGTCGCTATCGCTGATGCGATTAACCGGCCCCTTTGGGGCCGGTGGCGTTGCTAACCGCCATTTTTGTATTGTTGCACGTGACGTTCAGATTGAACTGCATTTCCTGTGTTCAGGAAAGAAAATGGCGGTTATTGAAAGCACCAATATGTCCTCCCTGGCCACTATTTGCATGTGGCGTCGGTAGAAGTTTCATTTCCTATATATTTAGGAAAGAAAATAGCGGACATTAAAGCGACTAGATGTCCATGCTGACTGTGATAAAGCAGTCTTTTTGGCGTTATAAAATGAACCTCATTTGCATTGTGTTTTTATGTTAAAATGTAGAGAACTCGGCATGTTCGCCAGTTCAATGCAAACGTATTGAGCTATCCACGAGGTTGCATGTTCATGCACAAACCTGGAGCAGAGGGGTAATAAATGCAAATGTGTGTGGCTGAAAAACTCCAGTTTTATACATGAACATTGATCACGACCTGACGGAGAATATTGTAAGACAATCCCGAGTCGGGTGTTTTTTCTGCCGTCGTGTCAACTACCAGTATACATTGTCTTGGTTTTTTATTGTTGACACGTTACCATGCGACGAAAAGGCAGACATATGTGTCGTTGTCAGTGAGCTAGGCCTTCTGCTGACTGACATGTCGCTGGCGGTCTGTTTTGGATTCACTTTGTGAACGCCGACTTCGGAGCAACTGGTCCGAACGAAAAATAAAACTTAAATGTAAGAAGTGAATGGCTGACGATTCGTGCCAGTTGCTCCTAGGTAATGCTCATAATGGTTCATTGTGAAGGTTTTATTTTGCAAATTCCTGACTAGTTTCTTCCAATAATATGGATTTCTTCAGAGGGATGTTCACAATGTTGGTGTTCCGAGATTTGCGCTGTTTATATACCCTTGGGGCCGGTCAACCGGCCCCCTTATTTGCCGATGCGCACGCATCATGTGTCTAAGACCTCTCACCGGCCCCCGGGGGCCGGTAACGTCGCTATCGCTGATGCGATTAACCGGCCCCTTTGGGGCCGGTGGCGTTGCTAACCGCCATTTTTGTATTGTTGCACGTGACGTTCAGATTGAACTGCATTTCCTGTGTTCAGGAAAGAAAATGGCGGTTATTGAAAGCACCAATATGTCCTCCCTGGCCACTATTTGCATGTGGCGTCGGTAGAAGTTTCATTTCCTATATATTTAGGAAAGAAAATAGCGGACATTAAAGCGACTAGATGTCCATGCTGACTGTGATAAAGCAGTCTTTTTGGCGTTATAAAATGAACCTCATTTGCATTGTGTTTTTATGTTAAAATGTAGAGAACTCGGCATGTTCGCCAGTTCAATGCAAACGTATTGAGCTATCCACGAGGTTGCATGTTCATGCACAAACCTGGAGCAGAGGGGTAATAAATGCAAATGTGTGTGGCTGAAAAACTCCAGTTTTATACATGAACATTGATCCCGACCTGACGGAGAATATTGTAAGACAATCCCGAGTCGGGTGTTTTTTCTGCCGTCGTGTCAACTACCAGTATACGTTGTCTTGGTTTTTTATTGTTGACACGTTACCATGCGACGAAAAGGCAGACATATGTGTCATTGTCAGTGAGCTAGGCCTTCTGCTGACTGACATGTCGCTGGCGGTCTGTTTTGGATTCACTTTGTGAACGCCGACTTCGGAGCAACTGGTCCGAACGAAAAATAAAACTTAAATGTAAGAAGTGAATGGCTGACGATTCGTGCCAGTTGCTCCTAGGTAATGCTCATAATGGTTCATTGTGAAGGTTTTATTTTGCAAATTCCTGACTAGTTTCTTCCAATAATATGGATTTCTTCAGAGGGATGTTCACAATGTTGGTGTTCCGAGATTTGCGCTGTTTATATACCCTTGGGGCCGGTCAACCGGCCCCCTTATTTGCCGATGCGCACGCATCATGTGTCTAAGACCTCTCACCGGCCCCCGGGGGCCGGTAACGTCGCTATCGCTGATGCGATTAACCGGCCCCTTTGGGGCCGGTGGCGTTGCTAACCGCCATTTTTGTATTGTTGCACGTGACGTTCAGATTGAACTGCATTTCCTGTGTTCAGGAAAGAAAATGGCGGTTATTGAAAGCACCAATATGTCCTCCCTGGCCACTATTTGCATGTGGCGTCGGTAGAAGTTTCATTTCCTATATATTTAGGAAAGAAAATAGCGGACATTAAAGCGACTAGATGTCCATGCTGACTGTGATAAAGCAGTCTTTTTGGCGTTATAAAATGAACCTCATTTGCATTGTGTTTTTATGTTAAAATGTAGAGAACTCGGCATGTTCGCCAGTTCAATGCAAACGTATTGAGCTATCCACGAGGTTGCATGTTCATGCACAAACCTGGAGCAGAGGGGTAATAAATGCAAATGTGTGTGGCTGAAAAACTCCAGTTTTAGACATGAACATTGATCCCGACCTGACGGAGAATATTGTAAGACAATCCCGAGTCGGGTGTTTTTTCTGCCGTCGTGTCAACTACCAGTATACATTGTCTTGGTTTTTTATTGTTGACACGTTACTATGCGACGAAAAGGCAGACATATGTGTCGTTGTCAGTGAGCTAGGCCTTCTGCTGACTGACATGTCGCTGGCGGTCTGTTTTGGATTCACTTTGTGAACGCCGACTTCGGAGCAACTGGTCCGAACGAAAAATAAAACTTAAATATAAGAAGTGAATGGCTGACGATTCGTGCCAGTTGCTCCTAGGTAATGCTCATAATGGTTCATTGTGAAGGTTTTATTTTGCAAATTCCTGACTAGTTTCTTCCAATAATATGGATTTCTTCAGAGGGATGTTCACAATGTTGGTGTTCCGAGATTTGCGCTGTTTATATACACTTGGGGCCGGTCAACCGGCCCCCTTATTTGCCGATGCGCACGCATCATGTGTCTAAGACCTCTCACCGGCCCCCGGGGGCCGGTAACGTCGCTATCGCTGATGCGATTAACCGGCCCCTTTGGGGCCGGTGGCGTTGCTAACCGCCATTTTTGTATTGTTGCACGTGACGTTCAGATTGAACTGCATTTCCTGTGTTCAGGAAAGAAAATGGCGGTTATTGAAAGCACCAATATGTCCTCCCTGGCCACTATTTGCATGTGGCGTCGGTAGAAGTTTCATTTCCTCTATATTTAGGAAAGAAAATAGCGGACATTAAAGCGACTAGATGTCCATGCTGACTGTGATAAAGCAGTCTTTTTGGCGTTATAAAATGAACCTCATTTGCATTGTGTTTTTATGTTAAAATGTAGAGAACTCGGCATGTTCGCCAGTTCAATGCAAACGTATTGAGCTATCCACGAGGTTGCATGTTCATGCACAAACCTGGAGCAGAGGGGTAATAAATGCAAATGTGTGTGGCTGAAAAACTCCAGTTTTATACATGAACATTGATCCCGACCTGACGGAGAATATTGTAAGACAATCCCGAGTCGGGTGTTTTTTCTGCCGTCGTGTCAACTACCAGTATACATTGTCTTGGTTTTTTATTGTTGACACGTTACCATGCGACGAAAAGGCAGACATATGTGTCGTTGTCAGTGAGCTAGGCCTTCTGCTGACTGACATGTCGCTGGCGGTCTGTTTTGGATTCACTTTGTGAACGCCGACTTCGGAGCAACTGGTCCGAACGAAAAATAAAACTTAAATGTAAGAAGTGAATGGCTGACGATTCGTGCCAGTTGCTCCTAGGTAATGCTCATAATGGTTCATTGTGAAGGTTTTATTTTGCAAATTCCTGACTAGTTTCTTCCAATAATATGGATTTCTTCAGAGGGATGTTCACAATGTTGGTGTTCCGAGATTTGCGCTGTTTATATACCCTTGGGGCCGGTCAACCGGCCCCCTTATTTGCCGATGCGCACGCAACATGTGTCTAAGACCTCTCACCGCCCCCCGGGGGCCGGTAACGTCGCTATCGCTGATGCGATTAACCGGCCCCTTTGGGGCCGGTGGCGTTGCTAACCGCCATTTTTGTATTGTTGCACGTGACGTTCAGATTGAACTGCATTTCCTGTGTTCAGGAAAGAAAATGGCGGTTATTGAAAGCACCAATATGTCCTCCCTGGCCACTATTTGCATGTGGCGTCGGTAGAAGTTTCATTTCCTATATATTTAGGAAAGAAAATAGCGGACATTAAAGCGACTAGATGTCCATGCTGACTGTGATAAAGCAGTCTTTTTGGCGTTATAAAATGAACCTCATTTGCATTGTGTTTTTATGTTAAAATGTAGAGAACTCGGCATGTTCGCCAGTTCAATGCAAACGTATTGAGCTATCCACGAGGTTGCATGTTCATGCACAAACCTGGAGCAGAGGGGTAATAAATGCAAATGTGTGTGGCTGAAAAACTGCAGTTTTATACATGAACATTGATCGCGACCTGACGGAGAATATTGTAAGACAATCCCGAGTCGGGTGTTTTTTCTGCCGTCGTGTCAACTACCAGTATACATTGTCTTGGTTTTTTATTGTTGACACGTTACCATGCGACGAAAAGGCAGACATATGTGTCGTTGTCAGTGAGCTAGGCCTTCTGCTGACTGACATGTCGCTGGCGGTCTGTTTTGGATTCACTTTGTGAACGCCGACTTCGGAGCAACTGGTCCGAACGAAAAATAAAACTTAAATGTAAGAAGTGAATGGCTGACGATTCGTGCCAGTTGCTCCTAGGTAATGCTCATAATGGTTCATTGTGAAGGTTTTATTTTGCAAATTCCTGACTAGTTTCTTCCAATAATATGGATTTCTTCAGAGGGATGTTCACAATGTTGGTGTTCCGAGATTTGCGCTGTTTATATACCCTTGGGGCCGGTCAACCGGCCCCCTTATTTGCCGATGCGCACGCATCATGTGTCTAAGACCTCTCACCGGCCCCCGGGGGCCGGTAACGTCGCTATCGCTGATGCGATTAACCGGCCCCTTTGGGGCCGGTGGCGTTGCTAACCGCCATTTTTGTATTGTTGCACGTGACGTTCAGATTGAACTGCATTTCCTGTGTTCAGGAAAGAAAATGGCGGTTATTGAAAGCACCAATATGTCCTCCCTGGCCACTATTTGCATGTGGCGTCGGTAGAAGTTTCATTTCCTATATATTTAGGAAAGAAAATAGCGGACATTAAAGCGACTAGATGTCCATGCTGACTGTGATAAAGCAGTCTTTTTGGCG
Organism: Lucinisca nassula; assembly: GCA_963580285.1. NCBI lineage: Eukaryota > Metazoa > Mollusca > Bivalvia > Lucinida > Lucinidae > Lucinisca > Lucinisca nassula. The sequence continues at coordinate 107,653 of CAUZLF010000569.1, forward strand.
TTATAAAATGAACCTCATTTGCATTGTGTTTTTATGTTAAAATGTAGAGAACTCGGCATGTTCGCCAGTTCAATGCAAACGTATTGTGCTATCCACGAGGTTGCATGTTCATGCACAAACCTGGAGCAGAGGGGTAATAAATGCAAATGTGTGTGGCTGAAAAACTCCAGTTTTATACATGAACATTGATCCCGACCTGACGGAGAATATTGTAAGACAATCCCGAGTCGGGTGTTTTTTCTGCCGTCGTGTCAACTACCAGTATACATTGTCTTGGTTTTTTATTGTTGACACGTTACCATGCGACGAAAAGGCAGACATATGTGTCGTTGTCAGTGAGCTAGGCCTTCTGCTGACTGACATGTCGCTGGCGGTCTGTTTTGGATTCACTTTGTGAACGCCGACTTCGGAGCAACTGGTCCGAACGAAAAATAAAACTTAAATGTAAGAAGTGAATGGCTGACGATTCGTGCCAGTTGCTCCTAGGTAATGCTCATAATGGTTCATTGTGAAGGTTTTATTTTGCAAATTCCTGACTAGTTTCTTCCAATAATATGGATTTCTTCAGAGGGATGTTCACAATGTTGGTGTTCCGAGATTTGCGCTGTTTATATACCCTTGGGGCCGGTCAACCGGCCCCCTTATTTGCCGATGCGCACGCATCATGTGTCTAAGACCTCTCACCGGCCCCCGGGGGCCGGTAACGTCGCTATCGCTGATGCGATTAACCGGCCCCTTTGGGGCCGGTGGCGTTGCTAACCGCCATTTTTGTATTGTTGCACGTGACGTTCAGATTGAACTGCATTTCCTGTGTTCAGGAAAGAAAATGGCGGTTATTGAAAGCACCAATATGTCCTCCCTGGCCACTATTTGCATGTGGCGTCGGTAGAAGTTTCATTTCCTATATATTTAGGAAAGAAAATAGCGGACATTAAAGCGACTAGATGTCCATGCTGACTGTGATAAAGCAGTCTTTTTGGCGTTATAAAATGAACCTCATTTGCATTGTGTTTTTATGTTAAAATGTAGAGAACTCGGCATGTTCGCCAGTTCAATGCAAACGTATTGAGCTATCCACGAGGTTGCATGTTCATGCACAAACCTGGAGCAGAGGGGTAATAAATGCAAATGTGTGTGGCTGAAAAACTCCAGTTTTATACATGAACATTGATCCCGACCTGACGGAGAATATTGTAAGACAATCCCGAGTCGGGTGTTTTTTCTGCCGTCGTGTCAACTACCAGTATACATTGTCTTGGTTTTTTATTGTTGACACGTTACCATGCGACGAAAAGGCAGACATATGTGTCGTTGTCAGTGAGCTAGGCCTTCTGCTGACTGACATGTCGCTGGCGGTCTATTTTGGATTCACTTTGTGAACGCCGACTTCGGAGCAACTGGTCCGAACGAAAAATAAAACTTAAATGTAAGAAGTGAATGGCTGACGATTCGTGCCAGTTGCTCCTAGGTAATGCTCATAATGGTTCATTGTGAAGGTTTTATTTTGCAAATTCCTGACTAGTTTCTTCCAATAATATGGATTTCTTCAGAGGGATGTTCACAATGTTGGTGTTCCGAGATTTGCGCTGTTTATATACCCTTGGGGCCTGTCAACCGGCCCCCTTATTTGCCGATGCGCACGCATCATGTGTCTAAGACCTCTCACCGGCCCCCGGGGGCCGGTAACGTCGCTATCGCTGATGCGATTAACCGGCCCCTTTGGGGCCGGTGGCGTTGCTAACCGCCATTTTTGTATTGTTGCACGTGACGTTCAGATTGAACTGCATTTCCTGTGTTCAGGAAAGAAAATGGCGGTTATTGAAAGCACCAATATGTCCTCCCTGGCCACTATTTGCATGTGGCGTCGGTAGAAGTTTCATTTCCTATATATTTAGGAAAGAAAATAGCGGACATTAAAGCGACTAGATGTCCATGCTGACTGTGATAAAGCAGTCTTTTTGGCGTTATAAAATGAACCTCATTTGCATTGTGTTTTTATGTTAAAATGTAGAGAACTCGGCATGTTCGCCAGTTCAATGCAAACGTATTGAGCTATCCACGAGGTTGCATGTTCATGCACAAACCTGGAGCAGAGGGGTAATAAATGCAAATGTGTGTGGCTGAAAAACTCCAGTTTTATACATGAACATTGATCCCGACCTGACGGAGAATATTGTAAGACAATCCCGAGTCGGGTGTTTTTTCTGCCGTCGTGTCAACTACCAGTATACATTGTCTTGGTTTTTTATTGTTGACACGTTACCATGCGACGAAAAGGCAGACATATGTGTCGTTGTCAGTGAGCTAGGCCTTCTGCTGACTGACATGTCGCTGGCGGTCTGTTTTGGATTCACTTTGTGAACGCCGACTTCGGAGCAACTGGTCCGAACGAAAAATAAAACTTAAATGTAAGAAGTGAATGGCTGACGATTCGTGCCAGTTGCTCCTAGGTAATGCTCATAATGGTTCATTGTGAAGGTTTTATTTTGCAAATTCCTGACTAGTTTCTTCCAATAATATGGATTTCTTCAGAGGGATGTTCACAATGTTGGTGTTCCGAGATTTGCGCTGTTTATATACCCTTGGGGCCGGTCAACCGGCCCCCTTATTTGCCGATGCGCACGCATCATGTGTCTAAGACCTCTCACCGGCCCCCGGGGGCCGGTAACGTCGCTATCGCTGATGCGATTAACCGGCCCCTTTGGGGCCGGTGGCGTTGCTAACCGCCATTTTTGTATTGTTGCACGTGACGTTCAGATTGAACTGCATTTCCTGTGTTCAGGAAAGAAAATGGCGGTTATTGAAAGCACCAATATGTCCTCCCTGGCCACTATTTGCATGTGGCGTCGGTAGAAGTTTCATTTCCTATATATTTAGGAAAGAAAATAGCGGACATTAAAGCGACTAGATGTCCATGCTGACTGTGATAAAGCAGTCTTTTTGGCGTTATAAAATGAACCTCATTTGCATTGTGTTTTTATGTTAAAATGTAGAGAACTCGGCATGTTCGCCAGTTCAATGCAAACGTATTGACCTATCCACGAGGTTGCATGTTCATGCACAAACCTGGAGCAGAGGGGTAATAAATGCAAATGTGTGTGGCTGAAAAACTCCAGTTTTATACATGAACATTGATCCCGACCTGACGGAGAATATTGTAAGACAATCCCGAGTCGGGTGTTTTTTCTGCCGTCGTGTCAACTACCAGTATACATTGTCTTGGTTTTTTATTGTTGACACGTTACCATGCGACGAAAAGGCAGACATATGTGTCGTTGCCAGTGAGCTAGGCCTTCTGCTGACTGACATGACGCTGGCGGTCTGTTTTGGATTCACTTTGTGAACGCCGACTTCGGAGCAACTGGTCCGAACGAAAAATAAAACTTAAATGTAAGAAGTGAATGGCTGACGATTCGTGCCAGTTGCTCCTAGGTAATGCTCATAATGGTTCATTGTGAAGGTTTTATTTTGCAAATTCCTGACTAGTTTCTTCCAATAATATGGATTTCTTCAGAGGGATGTTCACAATGTTGGTGTTCCGAGATTTGCGCTGTTTATATACCCTTGGGGCCGGTCAACCGGCCCCCTTATTTGCCGATGCGCACGCATCATGTGTCTAAGACCTCTCACCGGCCCCCGGGGGCCGGTAACGTCGCTATCGCTGATGCGATTAACCGGCCCCTTTGGGGCCGGTGGCGTTGCTAACCGCCATTTTTGTATTGTTGCACGTGACGTTCAGATTGAACTGCATTTCCTGTGTTCAGGAAAGAAAATGGCGGTTATTGAAAGCACCAATATGTCCTCCCTGGCCACTATTTGCATGTGGCGTCGGTAGAAGTTTCATTTCCTATATATTTAGGAAAGAAAATAGCGGACATTAAAGCGACTAGATGTCCATGCTGACTGTGATAAAGCAGTCTTTTTGGCGTTATAAAATGAACCTCATTTGCATTGTGTTTTTATGTTAAAATGTAGAGAACTCGGCATGTTCGCCAGTTCAATGCAAACGTATTGTGCTATCCACGAGGTTGCATGTTCATGCACAAACCTGGAGCAGAGGGGTAATAAATGCAAATGTGTGTGGCTGAAAAACTCCAGTTTTATACATGAACATTGATCCCGACCTGACGGAGAATATTGTAAGACAATCCCGAGTCGGGTGTTTTTTCTGCCGTCGTGTCAACTACCAGTATACATTGTCTTGGTTTTTTATTGTTGACACGTTACCATGCGACGAAAAGGCAGACATATGTGTCGTTGTCAGTGAGCTAGGCCTTCTGCTGACTGACATGTCGCTGGCGGTCTGTTTTGGATTCACTTTGTGAACGCCGACTTCGGAGCAACTGGTCCGAACGAAAAATAAAACTTAAATGTAAGAAGTGAATGGCTGACGATTCGTGCCAGTTGCTCCTAGGTAATGCTCATAATGGTTCATTGTGAAGGTTTTATTTTGCAAATTCCTGACTAGTTTCTTCCAATAATATGGATTTCTTCAGAGGGATGTTCACAATGTTGGTGTTCCGAGATTTGCGCTGTTTATATACCCTTGGGGCCGGTCAACCGGCCCCCTTATTTGCCGATGCGCACGCATCATGTGTCTAAGACCTCTCACCGGCCCCCGGGGGCCGGTAACGTCGCTATCGCTGATGCGATTAACCGGCCCCTTTGGGGCCGATGGCGTTGCTAACCGCCATTTTTGTATTGTTGCACGTGACGTTCAGATTGAACTGCATTTCCTGTGTTCAGGAAAGAAAATGGCGGTTATTGAAAGCACCAATATGTCCTCCCTGGCCACTATTTGCATGTGGCGTCGGTAGAAGTTTCATTTCCTATATATTTAGGAAAGAAAATAGCGGACATTAAAGCGACTAGATGTCCATGCTGACTGTGATAAAGCAGTCTTTTTGGCGTTATAAAATGAACCTCATTTGCATTGTGTTTTTATGTTAAAATGTAGAGAACTCGGCATGTTCGCCAGTTCAATGCAAACGTATTGAGCTATCCACGAGGTTGCATGTTCATGCACAAACCTGGAGCAGAGGGGTAATAAATGCAAATGTGTGTGGCTGAAAAACTCCAGTTTTATACATGAACATTGATCCCGACCTGACGGAGAATATTGTAAGACAATCCCGAGTCGGGTGTTTTTTCTGCCGTCGTGTCAACTACCAGTATACATTGTCTTGGTTTTTTATTGTTGACACGTTACCATGCGACGAAAAGGCAGACATATGTGTCGTTGTCAGTGAGCTAGGCCTTCTGCTGACTGACATGTCGCTGGCGGTCTGTTTTGGATTCACTTTGTGAACGCCGACTTCGGAGCAACTGGTCCGAACGAAAAATAAAACTTAAATGTAAGAAGTGAATGGCTGACGATTCGTGCCAGTTGCTCCTAGGTAATGCTCATAATGGTTCATTGTGAAGG
>CAUZLF010000570.1:0-56922 GCA_963580285.1 Lucinisca nassula
GCACAAGATCAGACTAAGAGCAGTCTGATCAGGGGGAGCAGTCTGATCAGGGTCCACACTGTTTGCCTGTAGGTTAAACAAACACTTTTAACAAGAGCTCCTCAAGTGGGACATTATACGCCTGTGGCAATTTGTAAGATGGAGCATATATATACTGACTGCTGTACAAGTTTGGGTTTGGCTAAATGTAAAATGTAGGAGGAGTTATCCGGAAACAAAATGTTTACAAATTTTTTCAAAGGGGCATAACTCTATTATTATTTGGTGGACGGTAACCTCGAAATAATATGCGCTGCCCAATATCATGGTCTAACTATGTATGAAGTTTCAGCTTGATCGGATATAAACTGTAGGAGGAGTTATCTGGAAATGAAAGGTTTACAAAAAATTTCAAAGAGGCATGACTCTATTAGTATTTGGTAGACAGTAACCTCGAAACAATATGCACAATCATGGTCTAACTATGTATGAAGTTTCAGCTTGATCGGATGTAAACTGTAGGAGTTATCCGGAAACGAAGTTTACAAAAAATTTCAAAGGGGCATAACTCTATAATCATTTGGTGGACCATAACCTCTACACAATATACATTGCCCCACATCATGGCCTATGTATGAAGTTTCAGCTTGATCCGATGTAAACTGTAGGAAATGAAAACTTTACTAAAAATTTCAAAGGGTATAACTCTATTATTATTTGGTGGATTGTAACCTCGAAACAATATGCTCTGCCCCACATCATGGTCTTACTATGTATGAAGTTTCACCTTGATTGTAAACTGTAGGAGGAGTTATCTGGAAACAAAAAGTTTACAAAAAATTTCAAAGGGGCATAACTCTAATAATATTTGGTGGACCGTAACCTCAAAATAATATGCGCTGCCCCACATCATGGTCTAACTATGTTTGAAGTTTGAGCTTGATCAGATGTAAACTGTAGGAGGAGTTATCCGGAAGTGAAAAGTTTACAGACGGACGGACGGATGCCGGGGGGGGGGGGGGGGGGGGGGGGGTGGAAGGGGACATAACTTAATACGACCGTTTTTAAAACTGGCGTATAAAAATTTTACAAGATGCAGCAAATGAAATAATTAGAAGACATCTTCAGATGCAGTTTTTCTTCTCGTCTTAAAGGTTAATTAATATTCAAATGTACACACTTACACACTTTGCATCTTCAGGAAATCATAGGAATATTATATAATTATATAACCTACCTCCTATTTTGTATATCTTTATATCATTGAATTTAACTTCAAATGTATGAGGGAACAGGTTGTTTTTGATGCCATAGAAATATTCTCTCACTTTAGAATCTCTGGCTTCAGATCTGGCATGTTGGTTCCTCTCAACTACCTACAATTAACAAAGGCAGTGTACCAGGTAAGATCTCTGCCCCCGCCCATAGGGGCTTGAAGAACTAGAGAAAGTGCCAGGGGGCACGTATACCCCCGGCCAGTGCATACCCTTTAAGTGGAAATGACAATTTGTCTGTAGCATTAACCATTTAGTCCACTGAGAATAACTATTGCATTTCAACAACAAGGAGTATAATGAAAGCAGTTAACACAAAACTTGGACGTAATCAAAATGCCTAAGTCTTAATTATTGACCCCTAGCCCCACCCAGGGGATTGACCCAGGAGCTTAGATAGTCCATATGACAGTTAATACTACAGCTATATCCTGTACCAAACATGAAGAGAATCTAACATGAGGTTACAGAGATATGAGCAATCAGAAAGGTTTAACACAAAACTTTGACGTAAAAAGTTGACAAACGGACAGGCAGCCCACCTAAGGGCTTGACTCAGGTGCTTAGATATTCCATATTAAAGTTAATGCTATAGAGATATCTTTTACCAAATATGAAGAGAATCTAACATGCGGTTACAGAGATACAAGCAATCAAAAAGGTTTAACACAAAACTTTGATGTCAAAGTTTACAAACGGACGGACAGCTCATCCAGCGGTTTGACTCAGGGGCTTAGATATTCTATATGAAAGGTAATGCTATAGAGATATTAAGAGAATCTAACATGTTGTTACAGAGATATGGGCAATCATAAAGTTTTAACACAAGACACTGACGTAAATGTTGATGAAGGGACGGACAGACTGACAGATGGACAGCCCACCTAGGGGCTTGAACCCCTAGCTTAGATATTCCAAATGAAAGGTAATGCTATAGAGATATCCTGTACCAAATATGAAGAGAATCCAACATGTGGTTACAAAGATATCAGCAATCAAAAAGGTTTAACACAAAACTTTGACGTAAAAGTTGACAAACGGATGGACAGCCCACCTAGGGGCTTGACCCAGGGGCTTAGATATGCCATATGAAAGGTAATGCTATAGAGATATCCTTTACCAATCATGAAGTGAATCTAACATGTGGTTACAGAGATATCAGCAATGAAAAAGGTTTAACACAAAACTCTGACATAGACAGACAGACACAGACAAACAGACAGACAGACAACCCACCCAGGGGCTTGACCCAGGGGCTTAGATATTCCATATGAAAGGTAATGGTATAGAGATATCGTTTACCAAACATGAAGAGAATCTAACATGTGGTTACAGAGATATCAATAATGAAAAAGGTTGAACACAAAACTTCTGACGTAAAAGTAGATGAACAGACAGACGGACAGACAGACCACGCAGGGACTTGACCCTGGGGTTTAGATATTCCATATGAAAGGTAATGGTATAGAAATATCGTTTACCAAACATGAAGAGAATCAAACATGTGGTTACAGAGATATGAGCTGTCAAAAAGGTTTAACGCAAAACTTTGACATAAAGGTTGACGAACGGTGGGACAGACGGAAGTACGAACGAACGAACTAACGAACGAACAAAAGAACAAACGAACAAACGGACGGAAAGACGAAAACTATAAACCCCCTGACATACTTCGTATGCCGGGGGTATAAATAGATGGGCTGCATGATGTTTCCACGCAGAGCTGAAACCAACCGCAGGTGAGTACTGGTAATCCGCTTAGAGGTTCTAAGCATGCCCAGGAAAAATGGTGCTAGTTGGACTGTCCATGCATATAAACCCTATTGGTGTCATTGGGCGGCAGGGCTTGAGATGTAATTTCATCTCAGTGCCGGGTAAAACGTCCACAAAATTGGAAACAATGTCACCAAAATGACCTATACAGTGTTGACGGGGATGTTAAACCTCAAATCAAACAAAGTACCAGTATGACACCTGATTAACTGTGGTGATCCTTAAATGAGTAATCTACACCAATCATTTTATTTAACAACTGCCCTTCTTGAATCAGGGGAAGGGAGAGAATGACTGTAGGAAAGAATCTCCACGAAAGAATGTTGCCGACCCTGCAGGTATCCAACCTGCGTCCTCCCGATCACCAGTCAGACGCGCATCCGACTGAGCTACCGAGGCCGGCGCAAAAGGTGCAGATGGAATTGCCAATAGTCTAGACCCTGATCAGACTGCTCCTTCAGGAGCAGTCTGATCTGGGACTGCACTGTTTGCTTAGGCAAATCTGCCCTTATACTTAGGATCATTACCTTAACATGGTTTCTGCTTTGGATCCAAATAATAAAATAATAGTGTTATAGAGAGGTTGTGTGATCTAAGGCAGGACATCTAACTGCAATACCTGGTTGCAACTCGAGGTACATCGAGCAATGTTGACTTTTAACATGTGTTCTGTGAAGATCCTGATCAGCAAATCCACATAATTTGATCAGTCTTCAAATGTATACTAGACTGATGCCTGGATAGTTGAATTTACAAGATAATCGATTCTGACATACAGTGAAACTTCAATACCTCGCAAACCAACGGCTCATTTTAGGGCTCATCCGTTATCGGATTTTTATGGCCAAAATTTGGCCTTTTCCCAATGCCAATAGTATGTCTTGCCCCAATTCCACGTGAAAAATTCTCAATCTGACAAAGTCTACTTGATCCAAGAATGCATCTAGTTTTCTTTATATTACGATAACACACCCCCTTAAAATAGTGCATTTTTTTCGTATCTCCAAAATGCCTACTTTTCTAACCAAAATCTGTTATATTTTTCTCATTTATACTGCAAACATAGGTTGTCGGTACTCGTTAGAACTGCCTCATTGAGGGGGTTCTAACGAGTACCTACAACCTATGTTTTGGAGCAGAAATAATGTATACCCCCGTAAACCCCAGTTTTCTCAACATAATGTTGGGTTTAGGGGGTGTTCATTTCATGGACTTGCTCAACTGATGCAACACTTTCATCCCTGCCAACTTGACAATAGCTACTCTATCTAAAGAATGAAACTTCATAGATTAACCAAATTTTGTTCATCTCCCAAGCTTCCAACTAATACTTACCCCACCTGACTTGGGCAATAATACTATTTTTACAAAGTCTGGCATATCCCGCTTCAATTCATTATATAATCTTTCTTGGTCCATCACAATAATGATATCAACTGAAAAATAAAAACAAACTCAACTGCAATGATGTTGTTGTATTGGAGTTAACTGGAGTCAATACTGGTTCTTAACCCTTATCCCCCTGCATAATTAATATAGCCACACCCACTTCTAACTTTGAACCAATCAGATTACTTGATGTAATTTATTTCTACAAATTCACAAACTGAATGTCAAACAGTGTAGATCCTGATCAGAAGCCATCTGATCTGGATCTACACTGTTTGCAAAGGTAGGGGTTGTCATAAATAGCAGGATATGGTTTAAGACAGTAAAACTATCACCACCCATTACACAGATTTATAGCCTCTGGGATGGGAACTTTGTGAACCACTACCTGAAACGCTTGACTCAGCCAAGTCAAAATTCAGAGGCCCATCTTGTGGATTTTCAACTCAGAATTTACATGTACATATATTATACCATTTATGGCCATATTTCTGAATGTTCTCTACATTTTCATGATCAATTTCAAAACAGTGCCAAATCTAAAGCCATCTTTGATCTTTAAATGAGCAATGTCATAAAGAACTTCGGGGGCCATTTGTTCAAAACTAACAACGTTGTTATTTAACAAATCATTTAACTTTTATCATTAAAATATGGTAATTTTGCTAATATTTTTGCTGAAAGATATGAGTAGCTTTTGCATTTTGACCACTAACATTAATTAACATTTTGAGCACTAACAAGCTTGCTAAACTAGAGATTTGTTTGAATCGAGGTTTTATGTCCCCATCAACACTATTTAGGTCATTTTTGAGACATTGCTTCCAATTTTGTAGGACTTCTACCAGACACTGAGATGATATGACATCTCAAGCCCTGCTGCCCAATGAAACCGAAAGGGCCTATATGCACTGGACGGCCTGACTCCCACCACTTTGCCTGGGCGGGCACAGTTCTTCTAAGCAGTTTACCAGTACTCATGTGCGGCCCGTTTCAGCTCTGTGTGTAAGCACCATGCAGCCCAATCTGTTTCTCCAAACCCCGATAAGATGCTTTGAATAATTGGACCAAGATATACTTTCCCCAAGGTTAACATTATCATTTAGTCTACATGATAATCCATAAACAAACATACCTTCAAATGATCCTGCAGCATGTTTCAGAGAATCATAACCTGAACCCCTCACCCATCCCCCTGTGTTGACTACCACTCCACCATAGCTGGCTGAAATGAAGAAACAGAATAAATTTACTACAAAGAGGATAAGAGGATTTAACAAAAGAGCTCGTACATCCTTTGCCCCTCATCACTGGGAAAAAAATGCTTACAGGGCAAACTTAAAACTGACAAATATTAACATACTGCTTTTCTACAAAAGAGTGGAACAGCGTTAATGTCACCAATGCCCAAAGACAACCATGGTTTAGAGTCACTTGACGTCACTGAAAATCATGTGACAGTTTCTGGCCAAAGAGTTGTGTTTATGAAAATATGCTGTAGGTTTATATTAGACTTTACACTGGAAATGCAAATATATAACATTATCCATATTAACAAGTCTGTGTGATGAGAGAGAAAATTAGGGTTCACAGGCGTAAGCATTATTTTTTTTGTCGGTACAGAACTAGCCCAAAAAGATCAAGATGTAGAAGGCTTTGTTTGAAGAGTAGAAGGCAATTTAATATCCTGCCACCTACGAATGACTAAGATTAGTCTCTTAAGTTGACAGGGTACACCAGACAGATTTTCTGGCATTGTTAACAAGAGAAACAACTACTGGGGCCAGTTGTTCAAAGCATCATTAGCTTAACGAGCTCGTTAGTGGTCATATTGTTAACTCTTCTAGCAAGTGCAATATTGAAAATTGTGGTATTTTTGCTGAAAAAATGTGATCCACAAAAGCTGCTCAAATTTTTTCAGCGAAAATTTTAGCATATTTGCCATATTTAACGATCAAAGTTTTAAGGGTATGTTAACTAACAACCACATAAGTTTTGAACAACTGGCCCCTGGGCTCAAAGTTGGCTTTCCTGTAATCTGCTGTTATGATCCCGAGTATTGGGATAGATAGGCCTAAGCAAACAGTGCAGACCCAGATCAGACTGCTCCTGAAGGAGCAGTCTGATCAGGCTCTACACTGTTTGCCATTCCATCTGCACTTTTTGGACACCTTGCTGGATCATGTAACACATTTGTTAAAACTTTAGGAGCAACACATTAAGTGCTAAAGGCATTCACATTTTTTTTATTTTTACAGTAATGGAAAGAATTTTGCTCCATTAGAGGTTTGTGCAACAAGCAAAGACTCAGATCAGACTGCACCAGGTCATCTGAGCCTTCACTACTGCACATTATCGTATTGTAGGTTTTGTTATACACTGGCTCAAATACTTTTGTTTTTCCTCATTAATATTCATAAGCCATTCAAGACTTCTGATTGGTCAAGAGCATGTCACATGCACAGCGACAAAAGATCATGCTCCTCTGACATCACTGCTAAACAAGAGGACCAAGCTAGGTGTATCGCTCACCTGAGCTAACAGATTCAAAGTTTAAGGAAGTGCCTGACTTCCTTGTTTGTAAGTTTCATGAAGATCCGTTCAAAACTAAAGGGGCAGCAGTGATGACAATGTCGAAAATAGGCATTTTCAGCAATCAAAGGCACGTCACTCTATGATAAATGTGCCGACTTGGCCGGTATTCGAACTCACCCGAGGTTTTATTCACAGCCACCTTACATGTAAGTTTCAAAAAGATCCGATCAGACTTGGCCAGTATTCAAACTCATCCAAGATTTTATTCCCAGCCACCTCACATATAAGTTTCAGAAAGATCCGATCAAAACTGAAGGGGCTACGGTGATGACAAGGTCAAAATTTGGCATTTTTAGCAATCAAAGGGATGTTACTCTATAATAAATGAGCTGACTTGGCCAGTTTTCGAACTCATCCGAGGTTTCATCCCCAGCCACCTTACATATAAGTTTCAGAAAAATCCGATCAAAACTGAAGGGGCTACGGTAATGACAAGGTAAAAAATCAACATTTTCAGCCATCAAAGGGACATAACTCTACTATAAATGGGCTGACTTGGCCTGTTTTCGAACTCATCCAAGATTTTATCCCCAGCCACCTTACATATAAGTTTCAGAAAGTTCCGATCAAAACTGAAGGGGCTATGGTGATGACAAGGTCAAAAATCGGCATTTTCAGCAATCAAAGGGACGTAAATCAATGATAAATGGGCCAACTTGGCCGGTATTCAAACTCATCCTAGGTTTTATCTCCAGTCACCTTACATATAGGTTTCAGAAAGATTCGATCAAAACTGAAGGGGCTACGGTGATGACAAGGTACAAAAATTGACATTTTCAGCCATCAAAGGGACATAACTATATAGTTAATGGGGCAACTTGGCCGGTTTTCGAACTCATTCGAGGTTTTATCCCCAGCCACCTTACATATAAGTTTCAGAAAGATCCGATCAAAACTGAAGGGGCTACAGTGTTGACAAGGTCAAAAATCAACATTTCAGCAATCAAAGGGACCTAACTCTATGATAAATAGGCCACCTTTGCCCGTATGTGAACTCATCTGAGGCTTTATCCCCAGCCACCTTGCATATAAGTTTCAGAAAGATCCGATCAAAACTGAAAGGGCTACGGTGATGACAAGGTCAAAAATCGGCTTTTCAGCAATCAAAGGGACGTTTCTCTGTGATAAATGGACCAACTTAGCTGGTTTTCGAACTCATCTGAGATTTTATCCCCAGCCACTTTACATATAAGTTTCAGAAAGATTCGATCAAAACTGAAAGGGCTACAGTGATGACGAGGTCAAAAATCAGCATTTTCAGCAATCAAAGGGACGTTACTCTACGATAAAAGGGCCGACTTGGTCGGTTTTCGAACTCATCCGAGATTTTATCCACAGCCACCTTACATATAAGTTTCAGAAAGATCCGATCAAAACTGAAGGGGCTACGGTGATGACAAGGTCAACAAGAGTTGTCAGAAGACAACATAGCTCGCCTTTGGGGGCCTAAGATGGAGGAGGGCAAGTTATCAAAAAAGAGCCACAGTGACCTTGACCTTCAGCCCCAGACCCTGAAAGTCGAACTCGCTCGAGATATCATCATACCCAACATTTGTGTAAAGTTATATTAAAATCCATTCATAAATGTAGGCACTAGAGCGATCACAAAGTTTTTCTAAAAATAGCCACAGTTACCTTGACCTTCAGCCCTGGAACCTGAAAGTCAAAGTCACTCGAGATATCATCATACCCAATATTTGTGTGAAATTATATTAAAATCCATCCATAAATAAAGGCGCAAGAGCGATGAAAAAGATTTTCTAAAAATAGCCACAGAGACCTTGACCTTCTGCCCCAGACCCTGAAAGTCGAACGAGCTCGAGATATCATCAAACCCAACGTTTGTGTAAAGTTATATTAAAATCCATTTATAAATGTAGGCACTAGAGCGATCACAAAGTTTTTTCGAAAAATAGCCACAGTGACCTTGACCTTCAGCCCCAGACCCTGAAAGTTGAACTTGCTAGAGATATCATCATACCCAACATTTGTGTGAAGTTATATTAAAATCCATCAATAAATTAAGGTGCAAACCCGATGACAATGTTTTTCTAAAAATAGACACAGTGACCTTGACCCAGTGACCCTGAAAGTAGTGACCTTGACCTTAAGCGCCAGACCCTGAAAGTCAAAGTCACTCGAGATATCATTATACCAAAGTTATATTAAAATCCATCAATAAATGAAGGGGCTAGAGTGATTACAATGTTTTTCTAAAAATAGCCAGTGACCTTCACCTTGAGCCCCAGACCCGCTATGTTTTTGAAAAGAAAAAAAAAAAAAAAAAAAATACATGCCTCCCCCGGGATTTGAACTCACGCAGCTTGCAGGTAAACTTTAACACAGGATTTCAAGGGAGGTAATACAGAGGAAAATATTAACTTCTCAAAAAGACCAATTTAAGCCAAAAAACCTGTAAAATGAAGTAAAATGATAATGTTAAATATTGTTTTTTAACAAATTGTTAATTATATATTCAAAATAAACTTGTAAAACATCACATATAAGAGCTTGCAGGTAAACTTTAACCAAATGTGGACGCCGACGCTGACGACGGACGCCCGGGGGTATGGCAATAGCTCCCCCTTACTTTCGTAAGGCGAGCTAAAAATCGGCATTTTCAGCAATCAAAGGGACGTAACTCTATGATAAATCGGCGAACTTGGCCGGTTTTCGAACTCATCCGAGGTTTTATCCCCAGCCACATTACATTAAAGTTTTAGAAAGATCCGATCAAAACTGAAGGGGCTACGGTAATGGCAAGGTCGAAAATGGGCATTTTCAGCAATCAAAGGGACGTAACTCTATGATAAATGGGCCGACTTGGCCGGTTTTCGAACTCATCCGAGTTTTTAAACCCGGTCACCTTACATATAAGTTTCAGAAAGATCCGATCAAAACTGAAGGCGCTACGGTGATGACAAGCATTTTCCAATAGTAAGTCTATGGGACCTTGTGGTTGCCATAGGAACCAAAGTTTTAGAGCGATTTCAAAAAAAAGTTTATGTCATCAATGCCTCACCAGAGGCATGCTACAGATGAGAAATGATTGAGATCAGCCTGCAGGATACAGAGATATAGCTGCTCAAAAGTGTGGACGGACGACGGACGGACGGACTGACGGACGACGGAGGACCCACTTTACTATAAGCTCCCCTGGAGCCTTCGGCCCAGATGAGCTAAAAATACAAGTGCACTGATTGTCACGTGCACTGGTAGAAATTGTTATTACAAAAAATTTGTTGCCCTTGTGTTAGTGTAATATGACAATTTGGTCACTTGATCAGGTATAATTGCCCTTTGGCTCTTTGCCCAAGGGCAATATTACCTGTTCAGGTGAACAAATAGTCATACTCCCCTCACACATGAGCAACAAATATACAGTAAAATTCCACTATTAAGACCACCTAAAACTAAGACTAATTCCACTTTAAAAAGCTTATTTAGTAGGCTGCAGTGAATCTTTCTTTGTGTTTTCTGCATACAGTATCCTCTGGTCAGAGACCAATTTTGGGACTGTTCAAAAGTGGTCTTAAAGACCACTTTTGAACAGTCCCAAAGGTGGTCTTAATATAGGAATTTTACTGTATTTTGTTTTTCACCAATTTTTCAATACCTGGTTTCCAGCTCACCTTTCTTGCTCTCATCACATTTCATATTTATAACATCTGCTGCTCGAGAAACCAGCAGATTGTACAAAGTTAGATTTTTGGCGGGACTTGTGTGCCCATAATGAAAGACGAGGGGTGCACTCTGTGAAAATCCTTCCTCAACATCAGCTGGTCTCTCAACTACAAATGCCCCAATTGTTCCTGGTATTGAGACCTGGCCCTGAAAAGGTAGAAAGTCTTTCCAATAAATTTTGTTTGTTTGAATTTGAGTTTAATGGCCCAGTAAACACTATTTAGGTAATTTTTGACCTGGTCAGTTTACCTATCCACACTTTTCCTGGGCAGGCTTATATACGTAAGTGGTTAACGAGGACAGTGCACACTCTTTGGCCAGAAACTGTCAAATACCCTTCTTGAATCAGCGGAAGGGAGAGAATGACCAATCATAGAAAAATTTCATCTTCAATCTCCATGAAATCCAATAAAAGCACTCAGGTGTGCATATGATGTTATCATGAGGCTGGGGGTTTGATATCTGTCAGGTTGGCAACATTCTAAGCAGACAACATTTTCAGACATAATTTTCATGGCATTTTAAGGCTGAACCCTTAAAATTCGGAGAAAAACTACATCTGAAAATGTCTGCTTATGTTCTTTGCTGAAACGGCTTGCAAACCTTTTTTAAAAATATGTCTGCATACTGGCAAACAGTGAGGACCTCAAAAGGAGCAGTCTGATCTGGGTTCACACTGTTTGCGAAAATGACTTTTAAAGTAATCGGTAGACACCAAAGCAGATGACAATTGTTTTGACTGGCGTCTTATGGGTTAATGTATTCTGGATAATTTCGGGACTTCATCTTGAAGAGGTATATTTTGTGAGCTCATAAGAACCACCTCAGTTAGGCAGTTCTAATGAGAATTTTCTGTCAACTTTGCGGACTTCCTGTTTGCTTTTCTATAAATTCTGTCCCATTGAAAACGGGGTCTACAATTGAAGGAAAGAATCTGCTCCTAAGGAGCAAATTCTTTCCGTTAAGAGTTGACCCCTATTGACATGGGAGACAAAAATACTTTTGAAGGAGTTGCCTCCCCTGAAGGTGTATCCATTCCCCATAAACAAGTTTTCATGATTCAAAAGGTGTTCGAGCCATCTATGTTTAAATTGAGGTTTAACATCCCCATTAACACTGTTTAGGTCATTTAGGAGACACTGCTTCCAATTTTGTTGGACTTTTACCTGACACTGAGATAAAATGACATCTGAAGCCCTGCTGCCCAATGAATCAAAAAGGCTCATATAATAAATTGGACGGTCTGATCACAACACTTTGCTGGGCAGGCTTTGTCATTCTAAGCAGATAACCAGTACTCATGTGTGGTCAGTTTCAGCTCTGCCTGGAAGCACCATGCAGACCAATCTATTCCTCCAAGCCCCAATGGGTGGGGGCCCTTCCCACTATGTTGTTGAGTTGTTGCTTGTCTCCAGTCAAGCTGTTTAACCCTTAAGATGCAGGAAAAACTACATCTGAAAATGTCGTCTGCTTATGTCATCTGCTGAATTTTTTGCAAACTTTTTGAAAATATTTTTGCATACAGGCAAACAGTGTGGACCCTGATCAGACTGGTCCTACAGGAGCAGTCTGATCTGGGCCCAGGCTGTTTGCAAAAATTACTTTTAAGGTAACCAGCGGACAGCAAAGCAGACTGCAAAGCAGACGGCAAAGCAGACGACATTTGTCCTGATCGGCATTTTATGGGTTAAATATGACCGTTTAGTATGGATAACATTCCAATGAAGGGATCTTTATGAAAACAACAAAGATTAGTTCACCTGAGAGTGTATGCAGACCAGATTTAGTCTTCACTGCGTGCCCATGTCTGGGGTGTTTACCACTTGTCCTGCTGAACAAACTACCTTAGCCACACCCATTTCTGACCATTAACCAATCAAAATACTTGACATAATTTATTCCTAAAAATTCGCAAAATGAATGTGAAACAGTGTAGATACTGATCAGATGGCTTCTTTCAGAAGCCATCTGATCTGTATCTACTCTGTTTGCAAAAGTAGTCCATATTTTGATTTAACAGGACAAGAGTTAATTATGCATCAGCCCTCTTTCCTGGGTCCTATACATTAACAAAATTTCAAAAGACACATTTTCACTGGATGGGGATTATTCATATTATCAGCCACCAAATTCATTAAGTCTATACCTGGCCAACATCCAAGTCCACAAAAATAGGAGCTCTACCGAGTCGTACACCATAGTTGAGTAAAATTGCACAGAGTGTAGATTTACCAACGTCTGAAGGCCCCACCACCATCACCTATCCAAATAAAAACAATAAACCATTCAGGTTTGTACAAAAAAATTTCCAGAGCAGAGCACAGTCTATTTTTTCCCAAACAGTAAAAATCCAAAAAATTCAGACTTGCTGTAATTCTTCTAAAATTTTAACAGGTTTGTTTCACAATCCAGCAAGGAGTCTAAAAAGTGGAGACAGAATACATGTAGCAAATGGTGAAGACCCTGATCACACTTCCATCAGGAGCTGTCTGATCTGGGTCTGCACTGTTTGCTTGTGCCTGTCTGTCCCAATACTTAGGATCTTTATGGTATTTCTGAAAGGAAAAAAAAACAACAATACGTTTGACAGTTTGTGAGAATCGTTCATCCAGCAGATGACTCACATGCAATGTTAAACCTTCCTTTCTCTGAAAAATAAGTAAAGCAACTATTCCGCTAAAGACTATGTCCCAAATCAAGTACAGTTAAACCTGTCTTAAAGACCACCTGTGAACAAAGACCACATGTCTACAAAGACCACCTGTCTACAAAGACAACTTCCAATTCCTCCCATCCAATTAGACTATATAATGCACCTTTTAACAGAGAGCACCTTTGCACTAGGATCAGAGGACAGTCAAAATCCTTCCCAAATGCATATTTTTTATCCTGAAAAAAGACCACTTTGTGCTTTGAATAGCATTGACTAAACTTTTAGTTGGGCGGACATCCTTTAATGAGCCAAATTATTTTTTTTAGTGATTCATTATTAAAACCTGACATACCTTTAGGGGATTTAATCAGCGAATCATTCAGGTGTAACTGGGATTATCCAATACTTATCTGCATAAATGCTGTGAAGTAATCATTGTCTTTAAAGAGGTAGAGCAGCTGATGCAAAACTTGCCCCATGAATAAAGACCATCTGTGGACAAAGACCATCTTTCTTCTTTCCCTTCAGTGGTCTTTGTAGAGAGGTTAGACTGTACTTGAACATAAAGGTGAAGGGTTGTCGCAAATGTTGGCAACTTGACAATTTGATGGAAAACCCAACTCCTATATTGCGTTGGGGCACCAAAAATGCTTTGAACATGCTGACTCTAATCTTGATTACAGCTTCATGGGATATCGGATTTACTCTATGTATTTGAGCAAACAGTGTAGATCCAGATGAGATGCCGCTGCATGCGGCATCTCATCGGGGTCTACACTGTTTGCCATTTATCTCGCTATGTTAAGACGCAACATTGATTTGTAAACTGTGCTTGTTCAAATTTTAGAACTAGTATGGTAACGAGTTGTGGTGTATGAACATTTAGGATAAATATGTAATGGATAAACTTTCTGCGTAGACAACTCTTAATTGGCTCAATAAGGGAAACATTTTCCATGGGAGACTCCTACGCACTCAAAAGAAAGCTTTCTGTATACCCCATCTACCCTAAGTATTTAGACACCTCAGCTCCTCACAATAATTGTTCTAAAATTTGTAAAAATACAATTTACTGCTCAATGTTGTGTCTAAAAATAGCTGGATGAGTGGCAAACAGTGTTGACCCAGATGAGTTGCTGCATTTTGCAGCGTCTCATCAAGGTTTACACTGACTGTTTGCTCAGGCCTATCTGTCCAAATACCGTACATAGGGATAATATGGTACATACTTTTATGTTATCAACTGTCAGTTTTACCACCACTTTATACCACTTTTGTTCGGGTCCAAAGCAGAAACGGTGTTAGCTACACAACCTTGTTGTATCCAAACAAAACTGTATTGAGTGTACAGAAAAATGATCATTTAGGGTCATTTTTCTATGTGATCTGTACATTTTGGGATCCATCTTTAAATGGTGTCATAGCCAAAACTGGGTTACAAAGAAGAGTGACATAGGTCAATAAAGGATCATTTTTCTTATTTATCATTACACTAAATAAAAAGCTTTGCTTGTACATATTACAATCTCTTATACTGTCAAACCATAGCAACAGATAAGGTGGGTAATTCTCTATAGAAACCTATGGTGTGGGTATTCATTAGAGCCACGCCAGGGAGGTGGTTCAAATGAATACCCGCAACATCAGTTTATATGGAGAAATAAGGAAAATTATCTTCTAATGGGGATCGATTTTCTGTCAGGTTTGATTTTGTTTGTTTGATTTGAGGTTAAACGTCCCTGTCAACACTGTATAGGTCATTTTGGAGACTTTGCTTCCATTTTTGTGGGACTTTTACCCAACATTGAGATGAAATCACATCTCAAGCCCTGTCGCCCAATGAAACCAGTAGGGTTCATTATCATGGACGGTCCGACTCGCACCGCTTTGCCTGGGCAGGCTTAGATCCTTTAAGGGGTTTACCAGTACTCATTTGCGGTCGGATTTCAGCTCTGCATGGAAGCATCATGCAGCCCATCTATTTCTTCAAGCCCCGATGGGCCTGGCAGGTTTGAGCTATTAATAGCTGGGCTATTCTGAGCACTCAGGGGCATCATTAATTTCGGACAATCTTGTGCCAGTCTAGTGTGAAAGCATGAAATTCAAGCAAAATTTCTTACTATAGCAATATTTGGGTAAAATATAGTGAAATTCCACTATTAAGACCACCTAAAATTATGACCAAATCTGCTTTAAAAAGCTTATTTAGAACGGTGCAGTTATTCTTCCTTTGTGTTTTCTGCACACTATGTTCCCTGGTCAGGGACCACCTTTGGGACTGTTCAAAAGTGGTCTTAATGACCACTTTTGAACAGTCCCAAAGGTGGTCTTAATATAGGAATTTTACTGTATATGCGAGAAACCGAAAAGATCCAAAACCCTTTGCAAAGGCTGGAGATTCAAATCAGCCTGTACTATGTGATTTGTGGAAACTGCTTTAGTAACAATGTCACAGTCTGTCCAAAAATTATCATGGTGGCAAGTGCTATACACCACAACTTCATTATAACACATTTTTGAATAAAACACTGTTTCAAGATGGATCCCAAAAATGTCAAGCATATATAGAACAAGAATTCCGCAGAAGGCTATGTCGCGCCTGTGGGGGCGCAAAGTCACCCAACCATGATATGTAGGTCAAGGTCAAACATAGATGCTTGCACAAAAGTTTCCATTCTTAAATGCAAGCTTGTACCAAGTATCATTAATGCAGTTCTTGAGAAATAAACTTGACCATTAGGGTGAACGCTAGGGTGGTCGCAATATTTTACAAAGTCAGTGAACCATGAAATATAGGTCAAGGTCAAATATGGATGCTTGCATTTAAGTTACCATATCCAGATACAAGTTTGTACCAAGTATCATTAATGAAGCTCTTATAGTTCTTGAGAAAAAAACTTGAACATAAGAGTGAACGCTAGGGTGGTCACAATCTTTACAAAGTCAGTGAACCATGAAATGTAGGTCAAGGTCAAATATGGATGCTTGCATGTAAGTTATCATCCCCAGATACAAGTTTGTACTAAGTATCATTAATGAAGCTCTTATAGTTCTTGAGAAATAAACTTGAACCTCAGGGTGAACGCTAGGGTGGTCGCAATATTTTACAAAGTCAGTGAACCATGAAATGTAGGTCAAGGTCAAATATGGATGCTTGCATGTAAGTTGTCATCCCCAGATACAAGTTTGTACCAAGTATCATTAATGAAGCTCTTATAGTTCTTGAGAAATAAACTTGAACCTCAGGGTGAAAGCTAGGGTGGTCGCAAATGTTGACGCCTTGACAAACGGATGGACGGACGAACGGACAAACGGACGGAAAACCAGGCGCCTATATCGCGCCATGCTAATAGCAGGCGCTACAACAAGAGCACCGCATGCGGGTGCCAACGCTCGTCTGCAGTTTCTTTTAGAAAACCAAAGTTCTAAGTCAAACAAGAGCAATCAAATTGCAAGATGGAGTTACAAAACTTGTAGGGAGTGTAGCTCTTGTGATGGTGAGTATGTGTATGAAGTTTCATGAAGGTAGGCCAAATACTTTTGGAAATATGGTCAAGGTTAAGGTTTTCGGTTAAATTTTCGAAAAATAAGTCAAAGTTCAAAGGTCAAGGTCACAGATCAAAAAGTGTGGTATCACTGAAAAGGTCTTGTCCCAAGGAACATTCATGTGAAGTTTGAAGGCTCTGTTGTGAATAGTATTAAAATGAGAGCAAAAAATGTGTTTCAGAAAAAAATTGGAAAAGGGGAGATAATTCAGCCAAAATCAACAATGTTGTTATGGTCCTTGGTCAAAATGTAGCTCTTGTGATGATGAGTGTGTGTATGAAGTTTCATGAGGCTAGGTCTAATACTTTTTAAGTTATAGCCAAGGTTAAGTTTTTTTGGAACGACGACGCCAGACGACAACGACAACGCAGACGCCGGAGTGATGACAATAGCTCGAAAGTTTTTTTTCAAAAAACAGACGAGCTAAAAATGACCATTAATGGTCATTTTTCTATATAATTTTCACATTTTTGTTTTCTTACGACATGAAAGCCGTAACAAAGGAAAGAGGCATAGCTTGAAAAAATGCCCGCCTATGGTGGGATTCGAACCCGGGCCGCTTAGGTGATAGTCCAGTGCTCTAACCGCTGAGCCAAAGAGTCGACTCCCTGACGCAGTTGTCAGAGAGAGGTGATAAACCTATAATCTATGCATGTAGATAACTGAAGGGAGGCAATGCGGTCCGTAACACACCCCCTCTTCAAGGAAGTCAACATTTATGATGACGTGAAGCCAACTTCGGCACGAAGCCATTTTCGGCGAAATAAAGTCCGATTCCGGACGAGCCCCCATCTTACGACATGAAAGCCGTAACAAAGGATAGAAGCATAGCTTGAAAAAAATGCCCGCCTATGGTGGGATTCGAACCCGGGCCGCTGGGGTGATAGTCCAGTGCTCTAACCACTGAGCCAAAGAGTCGACTCCCTGACGCAGTTGTCAGAGAGTGGTGATAAACCTATAATCTATGCATGTAGAGAGAGGGAGGCAATGCGGTCCGTAACAGTCTGGATATAACACGGTTGTTTAACTAACACGGTTTCTGCTTTGGACCCAACCAATAGTGTTATAAAGAGGTTGTGGCGTATGTAGATATCAGTTTTCCAGTTTTATGATTTAGGCATGATCGATTGCTGTAATCACCAAATATCCAGCTTATCTGTTGCTATGCAGAGTTACTTACCCTTGGTCCCCGAGTAACATCTTTCTCAGCTCTCTCTCTCATCTGTTCTATAGCAGCGTGTGTATTGAGGTATATCACCATGGGCGTTTCCTTGGAAATGTATGCCACTTCTGTTCTGCCAATCAGGTAAATGTTGTTAAGGAAAAAAGGTTGAAAAGTTGGGGGCATTTATGAAGAAAATTTATCGCAGGAGGCCCAGAAATGGTGACTGACCTGTTTCGGTGACACTTAGTGCCCTTGCAATATTTTCTTAGTAAAGAATTCTGTGACGTCATAACATCCAGTTGTTAAAAGTATAAATAAAGACCTTTCATTTCTATCTACAACATCGAAAAATTCTGTTCAAAAATGTCAGTTAATTAAAAATTTATATTTCCTTGCATATTTTGGCTGTTTTTCTTAATACCTTTTTTAACATATATTGAAATGCCTCTAAAAGCAATAGTTTATAATTTGTTTGAAATATTTTCCCCATCACAACATTTTCTGTCTTCTACTACTTTAAGTCACATGACCTGTTGGAGTAAACTTCCATTTTTTATTTACAGGGACCGCCCCAAAATTGATGCCAGTGCTTAACTTTTGTCTTTGCTTTGCAGTGCAAAAGTGTAATACATACCTTGTTTTAGTTTAGCTCCTTCTTCTATTTCGGATGCAGCCACAAAAAGCTGTGGGGACTAATAAAAACACTGGGTTTCTTTTATCATAAAAAAGTGTACCCAGTGTTACATACGGCTATGAAACCACTGAATACAGCTCATATATTGCTACAAGCTAAGGTTTGAAAAATGGCATGATAGATTTGTGTTTCCTGGACATGCTGAAAAGTAAATTAATTTGAATATCTATTATACAATTTGTGAATAAGTTCATTGACTGTTAACAGTTTCTAGTAATGTTGTTTTAACCATCACAACATTTTCAAAACATAATTTTGCACCGTTACTGTACCATGAGGCAAAGTTCAAAGGTCACTGATTCTGGTCACTTGTAATTTCCGGTTTTGAAATATGTAGGTTAAAACAATGGCTGCCTTCAACGCACTATTGATGTTTTGAAAACCAAATTTGTGAGGGTGGAAAGGGAATAAAACAAACAAAAGATAAAATGCATTATTTATTTATTTGTATGGCATTTAATCATTATATAAAGGATAGTGTTTACAGTCACTGAAACTGGTCACTCAACGATATTGTAATTTCCCTTAAATTGCATGCTTTTTACCAGATATAGAAATTATACACCTAAACTGCTGTATAACACTAGTTGGGCTTCGTGCACTTGTGAGTGATTCGCCGGAGTTTAAACATCAATAAAATCCACAAAAATGAAATTCTGTCCCATAATGAATTTTCAAAAAACTTTAATATAAAACTTTAAAAGTTAGTGTAACCTAATTCTTGGCCCTGAAGTTTGGTGTTTTGAAATAAAAGTGTACTCTATTATATGATTATACACGTATCCCAAATATGAAATGAGTCTGGCCAATGGCTATGATATAAACTTTTATGTAAAACTTTGAAGTGGATGTGACACAGAAGCAGACACCGATGTCAGGGTGACAACAACTGCCCTTCTGAACTTTTGTTCAGGCAAGCTATAGACAGCCAGTGATGGGATGAAAGCCTAAGCTGTGCTTTATCCACAAGTTTAACCCTTTCAGTACCAAATGGAATCTTCCACCTTATATATGCCAGGAGTCCATTTCTAAATATAGGGGTGTCAGGTTGTGTTTTTTTTTTTCAAAATTTATTCGGGAAATGGCTTAACGTTTTGCAAACAGTGACGGCCCTGATCAGAAGCCGCGTTCTGCGGCGTCTGATCTGGGCCTACACTGTTTGCCAGGGTACCCGTTTTAGGATTTCTGGTACTGAATGGGTTAACAGGCAAGTTACTGCTTGTAGTATGCCTGCAAATATCCCTCTTGCTCTTTACTGATTATGATCTCGAAGTTGTAATACATGCTTTATATCAAGTTTGACCAAAATAACAAGTCTATGTAAGAATTAATGCATTCTTCACCATTCAACAAAGTTCTGCAAGTACATGTAAATATCGAACATGTAGTATAGCATCTCATGATTGATTGGTTGTTTTGGGTTTAATGACACATAGTTCCTTGTGGGTCATTTTGTGTCGTCTCCCAGAGAAAGGGAGAGATAGTAGAGGATTAGTAGAGATGAAAGTGAGGGACATGGGAAAAAAAGGAAAATGAATGGAAGTGTTGAGACAGAAGAAGTAACAACACTCCACCTGTACCCCTACCTGCTGCAAGAACAGAAGGCCTTATCTAACTGTAGGCCAATATCAGTTGGACACCCTAGTGATGCAAGATACATGTCACCTTTGCCTCAACCGACCACCCCCATAGCATCTCATGAAAACTAATACATGTAATTTGAACAGAGAAAAAAAAATATGCATGTACAGTACTTATTTTTTAACAAATATTATAGCTGCCTGTCAGTAGTCACTAGACCTAAAAGTCTGGTTTCAGACACTTCCTCAAATATTTTACTGAACACTTCATAAAACCACTAAAGAAACATACAAATGAAAGCATTAAAAAATTCAGGACTGAATGATGAAAGCTAAATGGTAACAGGCAATTTATTGAGTGACAAGCAAAAATTTAACTCCATTCTGGCCTAACATCTGCCTCAATGAGGCGATTCTATTATTCAATTAAAAGCTGCCATGTTTGAAAGAAACCCAAGCAAACAAAATGTCAAGTCTACAAACTCAGTTCATTTGTTTTCTAACATTAACATTTTCAATTGTTTTCCATCTTTTAATCAAACACTGTTGTCATTGTCAACATTGTTGACATTGTTTATATACAATGACGTAACCGGGGGTTCAAAATGTGCTCTTTGACGTCACATTATATTACTGTGTGAAATATTTCTGAGATTCTTGCTCATGGTATTTATCAAAGTATAAAACTTTAATTTCAACCAACCAAATCGCTCAAATGTATCTAATAATAGAGAATTGGAATTATGATGCCATGATTAACTGCATCTGTCTGCTGTGCTTCTAGCAGACTTTTCAAACCTATTTTTATATACAGGCAAATAGTGTGGACCCCAATCCTACAAGAGACTGATTGCAAAAATGAGCCCCGCCAAGCGAATTTGTGTCTTCGAGCATTCCGTCATGACAAATTTTAACTGCGCATGCCCAGCCATTCAGGGATATGGCTTTCTGTCTGAAGGTTCTTCTTGAGTCACTGCTTGTATGAGCGAGCAGTGAAGGTTCTGGCGAGACCGCGGATGCGCAGGCTCGCCTGAACCATCGCTGCTCGCATAGGCGATAAGTACCAAAATCGCTTGATGGGGCCCAAGTGATTTTTAAAGTTACCAGCAGACGAGGTAATGGCCAAATGTGACCGACTCAGTATAAGATAGACAGACAACAAAACAGGTGACAATTGTTGTGATTGGCATCTTAAAGACCTGATGATATCATTAGTTTTGAAAAACAGGACCCTGTACTTTAAGTAAACACTATAGAACCTGATCAGACACAGCATTTGAGACTTTTTTGAAAAGCTTTCACTTGTTGAGATTCTCTGATCATTAATGATCTCTTCACACCCAAAGGATAGTTGAGGGATAAAGGACAAGTCTCCATAAGGGGGTTTTCCTGGTACCTGAATTTTTCAATAATATTTTGGGAAAATATAGCCACACAGAGGGGACATTCATCCCAGGTAAGTTTGAATCAAACAGAACTCTAGTTTTGTGATAAGGGTTTATCAAAAGTGGGTGGGGTAATTCCATATCAGTTCTACCAAGGACAATTAATCAGCAATTGACTATATTAAAATAGCACACTGACAAAACTTTTTGCCATGCAATGCATAGACTGTGGGTACACATTAATGTGAAATAGGGTGATTGTATATTTTATTGAACTTTGCTAAAATATAATAATTTATTTGCACTTTGCGGATTTTCATTAATTTTTCATCTACCAACTTTGCCAAAAAGTTGAACATTTCTCTATTAAGCAACACATTCTTACCTCTTTTCTAGAAAATACTTATCAATGCTTGGCCATTGCAGAATTGTAAGGATTTTTTTTATAAATGGTCTGTGACATGAGATATGTGCCCTTGAAAAGAGAAAATTGTAGTAAAATGCGATGAAATTTTCAAAACTTTGTTTTGCCTTTTTGCTATTAGTTTACTGGCGAGAAATGCTTACAGGAGTTTAATTCTAATGTATTTATCGTGTAAAAGTGTTTAACTATTGTAGCAGAGACTAAATTGGTATCAGTTAGGGTCAAAATTACTTTTAGGGCTTTTAAGAACTGGATATAATTGACACACATTTGCTCATCTCATTTAGTATCACTTTCTTCTGAGGAGTCGCTGTTGGTATTCCAAACTTCAGCTGCAGTATCTGTAAGAAAATCCATGTATTTATTATGTATCTCAGGCCCTTTTGTTGCTGGCTGGTGTCGCTCAAACTCCAAATACCATAAGACTGATGCAATATGGGCACAGCAGCCCACTACTCTAGCCCCTGATTTGCATGTGCAAAACCAACCGACGATAGGTTATAAGCATGTGCTGTATTCAATCCATAAATTATAGGTCTTGCTACTGGTATGCCTTGAACGTATTAGGGACTTGAGGACACCTTCTTGCTCTTTGTTTATAAGGATTTCATATTTGGCGTCATCTGTTTGGTGTTCTTTCGTGTAGGATTTGGCCTGGGGAATCTGATACCCTCCCATTGTCAGGTCTCTTAATTCTGCTTCGTTCAGTTGGGGGAAATCGGGCATTTCAGATGCATCCATACTTTTCCAAAAAGTGCGCCGTTTGTCCCACTTATTGTCAGTCACCTTTTGTTGAAGTTTATTCGGTGACTTTGCTAAGGCCATCATTCGTTTGGCCATGACACCATCTGATTCCAAACTAGTCACCAAGGGTGGCCTGAAAGCGTTGCAAAGGGAGCAAACAATTCGCACATAATCGCCAGCAAACGGGATTTGAGAGTTGGGAAGCATATTACTTAAAGCTTTCCATTGCTTTATACGCCCATATGCTGACTCAACAACCCATCTCACTTTGGTAACAAGTCTGGATTCATTTGCTTCCTCAGTGCTATGCTGTTTCTCTTTTTTCTTCAAGAAATGAGGCATTTCAGTATTGATCCCACAATCATTAAATCCGCCCCCGCCCAAAGGGGCTTGAAGAAATATATGGGCTGCACGATACTTCCATGCAGAGCGGAATCCGACCCGCACACTAGTACTGGTAAACCGCTTAGAGAATCTACGCCTGTCCTGGAACCGCGGTGCGAGGCGGACCGTCCATGCTAATAAACCTTATTAGTTTCATTGGGCGACAGGGCTTGAGATGTCATTTCATCTCATTGTCGGGTAAAAGTCCCACAAAATTGGAAGCAAAGTCTCCAAAATGACCTTTACAGTGTTGATGGGGACGTTAAACCTCAAATCAAAAAAACAATCATTAAGTCTGTTACATCCCTAAACCCCCTATCAACAATGAAAACAACCCCTTCATTGAACCAATTTCTTATATCCTCACTGTTGCTCTTCAGCATATGCTCTGTTATCTTAGCATCTGAGTTTTTATCATCAGCCAGGTAAGGTCCAAGCACTGTAAGTATGTAGCCGCCATTTGTTACAAGCATCATCGGTTTAAGCAATGGGCGACCTTTATGGACAGAATAAGAACGCCCTTGGAATGAAAAGTCATCGCTTCACCATCAGCAACAGCAATAGCAACATCTTTCTGTGAATTAGCAAACAGCACCCTTGCAAATTCTGTAGTGTGATCTTCAATTATTTTATTTCGAAACGGCAAACAGGAAATCTAATGTACTGAATTTTGACAACGCTGATGAAATGAAAGGTGAAGACTATGTCAGACTGACAGGCATAACAAAGGATCAGTTCAATGATGTACATGAATCGCTCTCCTCGTTGCGTTCTACGTCAGCAAGGAGCACTCGTACAGCCCTTGCCATGTTGCTTGTAAAACTGACAGACTGGTCTGTCCTTGGCTGTTCTTTCAACATTGTTTGGGGTGAAGAAAACTACTTGTAGTAAGGCAATCCATTCAGCCAGAGCAGGTCTAGTGTCCAATTTCGTTCCAAAATATCTTGGCCTGCCACATATAGAACGAAATAAAGTAATTGAAAATCACACTACAGAATTTGCAAGGGTGCTGTTTGCTTATTCACAGAAATATGTTGCTATTGCTGTTGCTGATGGTACCTATGTGTACATAGAGAAAAGCGGAAACTTTTCATTCCAAAGGCGTTCTTATTCTGTCCATAAAGGTCGCCCATTGCTTAAACCGATGATGCTTGTAGCAACTGATGGCTACATACTTACAGTGCTTGGACCTTACCTGGCTGATGATAAAAACTCAGATGCCAAAATAACAGAGCATATGCTGAAGAGCAACAGTGAGGATATAAGAAATCGGTTCAATGAAGGGGTTGTTCTCATTGTTGATAGGGGGTTTAGGGATGTAACAGACTTAATTAATGATTGTGGGATCAATACTGAAATGCCTCATTTCTTGAAGAAAAAAGAGAAACAGCATAGCACTGAGGAAGCAAATGAATCCAGACTTGTTACCAAAGTGAGATGGGTTGTTGAGTCAGCATATGGGCGTATAAAGCAATGGAAAGCTTTAAGTAATGTGCTTCCCAACTCGCAAATCCCGTTCGCTGGCAATTATGTGCGAATTGTGTGCTCCCTTTGCAACGCTTTCAGGCCACCCTTGGTGACTAGTTTGGAATCAGATGTTGTCATGGCCAAACGAATGATGGCCTTAGCAAAGTCACCGAATAAACTTCAACAAAAGGTGACTGACAATAAGTGGGACAAACGGTGCACAATTTGGAAAAGTATGGATGCATCTGAAATGCCCAATTTCGCCCAACTGAACGAAGCAGAATTAAGAGACCTGACAATGGGAGGGTATCAGATTCCCCAGGCCAAATCCTACACGAAAGAACACCAAACAGATGACGCCAAATATGAAATCCTTATAAACAAAGAGCAAGAAGGTGTCCTCAAGTCCCTAATACGTTCAAGGCATACCAGTAGCAAGACCTATAATTTATGGATTGATTACAGCACATGCTTATAACCTATCGTCGGTTGGTTTTGCACATGCAAATCAGGGGCTAGAGTAGTGGGCTGCTGGGCCCATATTGCATCAGTCTTATGGTATTTGGATTTGAGCGACACCAGCCAGAAACAAAAGGGCCTAAGATACATAATAAATACATGGATTTTCTAACAGATGCTGCAGCTGAAGTTTGGGATACCAACAGCGACTCCTCACAAGAAAGTGATACTAAATGAGATGAGCAAATGTGTGTCAGTTATATCCAACTCTTAAAAACCTAAGTAATTTTGACCCTTACTGATACCAATTCAGTCTCTGCTACAATAGTTAAACCCTTTTACATGATAAATACATTAGAATTTAACTCCTCTAAGCATTTCTCGCCAGTAAACTTATAGCAAAAAGGCAAAACAAAGTTTTGATAATTTCATCGCATTTTACTGCAATTTTCTCTTTTCAAGGGCACATAACTCATGTCAAAGACCATTTATAAAAAAATCCTTACAATTCTGCAATGGCCAAGCATTGATAAGTATTTTCTAGAAAAGAGGTAAGAATGTGTTGCTTAATAGAGAAATGTTCAACTTTTTGGCAAAGTTGATAGATGAAAAATTAATGAAAATCCGCAAAGTGCAAATAAATTATTATATTTTAGCAAAGTTCAATAAAATATACAATCACCCTATTTCACATTAATATGTACCCACAGTCTATGCATTACATGGCAAAAAGTTTTGTCAGTGCGCTATTTTAATATAGTCAATTGCTGATTAATTGTCCTTGGTAGAACTGATATGGAATTACCCCACCCACTTTTGATAAACCCTTATCACAAAACTAGAGTTCTGTTTGATTCAAACTTACCAGGGATGAATGTCCCCTCTGTGTGGCTATATTTTCCCAAAATATTATTGAGAAATTTAGGTACCAGGAAAACCCCCTTATGGAGACTAGTCCTTTCTTTATTTCTTCTTAAAAACATACACATGTACTTTGGGTGCTTTTTAGTACTCCACTTTGTACTGTAATCTGACAAAGGATATTTTCAAGTGACAGCCGTGCCAAGTAAAGACAGCCACCTTTGAACCTGTGATAAAAGCATACTTCCTTCCACTGGCGAGCTCACTACCAAACACCTCTGCTTTTCCACTCAGAAGCTGTAAAACCAAAAATAAATATAAGATTTAGCTATGAAATTAATTATTAACCCTTATCCTGCTGTTCATGACAACCCCTACCTTTGCAAACAGTGTAGATCAGATGACTTCTGAAGAAGCCATCTGATCAGGATCTACACTGTTTGTCATGCAGTTTGTGAATTGAATGAATATACTACATCAAGTAATTTGGTTTAAACATATTTATTCACATACTGATTGCATATAATTATAAACTATATAATATTCTAAACTAAATACAATTAAGCATGTGAAGGGATTCAGAAAGAAGCCTAAGGGCTTATGTAAATCTGTCTCCCTAAATATCCTTAAAGTACAAGCAAACAACCAACCGGTGAAATATAACAATCACTTAAATGAAGACTATATATGGATCAAATCAAAATGCATGAATATATACAATAGAGAGAGAGAGAGAGAGAGAGAGAGAGAGAGAGAGAGAGAGAGAGAGAGAGAGCGAGAGAATTCCTCAAGAAGTCTCAAGTCATTTAATTGGCTGATAGTCAGAAATGGGTATGCATAAGTGAATTTATATCAAGTAATTTAATTGGCTGATAGTCAGAAATGGGTGTGGATAAGTGAATTTATTTAGCAGGATAAGGGTCAAGGAAGAGTTACAGGAAAGTTATTGTATAAAATATGTAAATTACCTGACAGAAACATATTCTGTAACACTATTCATTATAACACAATTTTGGATACAACACAGTTTAGCCCTACACCTGTGAACATAAAACCATTCAAACTTTGATGGGCTTCCTTTCATTTTGATTTGAAACATCATTCAATATATCCTAACATCCTGTCAGTCAACTGCCAGACAGAAATAAATTCAAAACACGACATGATGTACATTTCATTGCAGACTCCTGCACTGTCCAATCAAAATACATCTAAAATGTCAATCGGAAAGTGTTTGCCAAAATGAGATCAACTAATTGCTTGATCTAGTTTAGAATTCTTTGATGAATGACATTTGCTTGTCAAACTAACTTGATGCAAAGAGATTCATTGAAAATTATTTCACAGGAGTTTGAACAAGTTTGTGTCCACAGATGTATCCTGCTGAATATTCAGTTTAGCCACACCCATTTCTGACTTTGATCCAATCAGATTCCTTGATGTTATTTATTCCTACAAATTCATAAACTAAATGTCAAACAGTGTAGATCAGAAGCCATCTGACCTGGATCTACACTGTTTGCAAACATAGGGGTTGTCATGAACAGCAGGATAAGAGTTAAAGATTATCGCAACTTAGTGTATAGATTACATAGAAAAAATACCACAAATGGAATTCTTCTGTATGATCTATACCTTTTCACTAGTGGACTCCAACAGTCGTGTTATCAAGACAGTGACTTTATTTGGTTTATTTTACAGCTGAATACAGGCTGAAATCCTAATGCAAAAATGGCCCGTATTTTACCAATTTAGTGGTGTTTTTTTTTCCTAACGATGTGAGGTTAATAGGATTTATTTGCAATGTTTACAGGCATGGGCGGTTTCCCAAAAGGCGTGCTAAAATTACTTAAAGACGATGTGGTCTAATTCAAACTGCCTAAATGAGGCTCAAAAGATAAGCTGAAATATATCTACCCGGGACAAATCATCACGCAAACACATCTATATAGATTTGACCCCCTTGAACCCCACTTTAATGCAGTGATACTGGGGTTTACAGGGGTATACTGTTTTCTTATTTCTGCTCTAAAATGTAGATTGTGGGTACTCGTTAGACCCACAATCTATATTTTGAGCAGAAATAAGAAATATATCACAATTTTTCATCTTAAATTTTTCATATTTACAGTGGTAAAATTTACAGTGTATTTGTATAGGCGTGTTTTCGTAATGGAACCATGATGATGATGATGATTTCGTGTTTAACGGCGTGTCAACCCTCTTTGTGGTAATAATGGAACCAACGCTGGAGAAAAGGGCACCATGCATTCTCTGATTTAAGTTCTTTAAATGTGCATTCCGTTTGCAAAAAGTTTGGACATCTTGAGGAAAAGCTGTAATTCTCCCAAAATTTAAAAAAACAAAAAAATGTTTAATGATCCAGCAAGGAGTCCAAAAAGTGCAGACATAATAGCAAACAGTGTAGACAATGATCAGACTGGTCCTACAGGAGCAGTCTGATCTGGGTCTGCACTGTTTTCTTAGGCCTTTCTGTCGCATTCCTTAGGATCATTACAGTATGCAACCAACTATGGTAGTAGGGGCAGGGCTAAGACTCATGATGATTTCCTGCATGAAGTTACTTCTAAGTCTCCTCCAGCTTACATTGAGCAGTATCGACATGATCAGACTGCTTTTCAAGGTATTCACTGTACGAGGGTAGGTTGAAAAGTTCTGAGCCTGACCAAGAAGCAGGCATCGAACAGCCATGAAATTTTGTATTCATTAAATCCAAACCTTTATTACTTGATTTGACTGAAATGAGTTTAAGTTTACCTGAAATAACGTAGAAATTCTAGACTTTGAAAATTGATACTAAGAGGACTGTTCAAATATGACTGCAACTAAGCACATAAAAATGATTCCGTGATAGATTTCAATGAAAAATTTATTTTGTCCCCTCAAAGTATTCCCCTTTAACAGATATCAGACTTTCAGTCTTCTGATCCAATCATTGAATGCATTTTGGTAGTCTTTTCGAGGTATACTATGAAGGCACTGGAATATTGCAGAACCGAGGTGATTGCGCTGTACCAATTTTCGACCAGAAAGGTATTTTTTCAGCCGCCGGAACAAAAAAAGTCACACGGGGCAAGGTCAGGGGAATACGGGGGTGAGCCAGGGTGCTTCCATTGCATGGACTGTCTTTTGGCCTCTGGCTCAAAGTGATGAACCCAACACTCATCCTGAGTGACAAAACGGTCAAGAAAACCATCTTGGTCTGCTTCAAAAATAGCCAAGTCTGGTCAACTTTTGGTCAGGCGCCAAAAGCCGTGGCACCCATCTGGCAGAAACCTTCAACATTCCTAATTCACTGTGTAGAATGTTCTCTACTCATTCACTGGAAATGCCAACAGCGTTAGCTAACTGATTCACAGTTAAATGCCTGTCATCCATCATGGCCCTGTGCACTTGGCTGATGGTTTCCTCAGTTGTTGCCGTTATGGGTCGTCCACGACATTCATCATTGTCAAGGCTGTCCTTGCCCATCTTTAAATTTGCTGCCCACCTTTTCACAGTTGCATCCCCTAATGTAGCAACCATATCGGCATGATTGTCCTTAGGAGCTAACCCCTTTTTATGGAGGTACTTGATGACACCACAATGCCAGATTTTGTGTGCTACGAGGACTGTTCAAGTATGAATGCAAGTAGAACGTTTTCTCATGCAATAATGCGAAAATCACCTGGAAATAAATATCACAGCGTAGAAAAACATTTTACCTATACACTGATCCCAAACCTGTTAAAATCAGTCCACTTTAGCCATGTATATCGTTCGATAAACACTGTCTACTCTTGTATACTAATACAAAACATGGTTGGAAGAAGGTCAGAGTACGCCGTTAAAATATGGTCCCATATTAAGATTCGTTGTATTCTTGGTATACGGTGCAAAGACATTTCTGATGAAATATGTTCGGTTTATGGGCATAATGAAATGTCTTTTCCGACAGTTTTTCGTTGGTGCAAGAAATTCAGCTGTGGGCTTGGCTCAACAGAAGATGCACCACATGATCGTTGGCCGAAAAGAGCAACATCTGCCAAGATGGTTGCTAGAGTGAAAGAAATAGTTGCTACCGATCCACGATACACCACTAGGCAATTAGCTAGTATGGTTGGCATCTCATTAGGAGCAGCTCATACAATTCTGAAACTGGATTTGAAAATAAGAAAGATATGTGCTAGATGGATTCCCTATCTGTTGACAGATGAGCAGAAAAAGACACATGTTCAGTGCGCCAAGAAGTTGCTTAAAAAGTTTCCAAATTACAATGCATGGTCTTTCGCTAATGTCGTCACAGGTGACAAGACATGGGTTCACTTTATTGAGCCAAAACGAAAGATTCAGAACAAAATATGGGCAACAAAGTATTGCAAAAGACCATGCATTGCAAAGCGGACCATGAGCATGAAGAAGGTAATGTATGCCATATTCTTTTCAAATCAGGACCCTGCTATTCAGGTTGCTGTGCCTAAAGGCAAATCTGTAAATTCGAAGTTTTACAAGAATAAAGTTCTTCAAAAATTGAAGAAATATTTCAAAGAACGAAGACTCGCAACTGGTTTGGCCAATGTCAGATTGCTACATGACAATGCGTCATCGCACAAGGCATTCATTGTGCAAGACTATCTGAAGCAGGAAAAGGTTGTTGAACTCCCTCACCCCCCGTATTCCCCTGACCTTGCCCCGTGTGACTTTTTTATGTTCCTGCGGCTGAAAAAATACCTTTCTGGTCGAAAATTTGTACAGCGCAAACACCTCGGTTTTGCAATATTCCAGTGTATATCTGTTAAAGAGGAATACTTTGAGGGGACAAAATAAATTTTTCAGCAATTCTATCATGGAATCATTTTTATGTGCTTAGTTGCATTCATATTTGAACAGTCCTCGTATCTTTAGATCCTAGAAATTGTATTTTAACCTTTACCACTCTCCAGGGGAATTCACCAGACAGCAAATTATTGATATTTTTTTTCATATTTTTCCCAGAAAAACAGGACTTGACATATCATGCAAATTGTCTCCAATTTGCTTGAGATGTCAAGTCCTGTTTTCTGGGAAAATTAGAAAAATATTTCAAAATGTCGTCTGCTGTGAAAAAAATACCCAGCATGCAGAGCGGTAAGAACTTGACAGAAAATTTCCGATGATCATGGAAAACAATGATCTATCATGAACTAATTTACCTGAAAAGAATAACCATCCAGTAAACCGATAAATCTGCAAACCATTTACCCTCCTCCTGCTGTTCACGACAACTATACCTTTACAAACAGTGTAGATCCAGATCAAATGGCTTCTAAAGAAGTCTTAACCTGCTGTTCATGACAACCCCTATCTTTGCAAACAGTGTAGATCCAGATCAGATGGCTTCTGAAGAAGCCATCTGATCAGGATCTACACTGTTTGACATTCTGTTAGTGAATTTGTAGGAATAAATTACATCAAGTAATCTGATTGGTTCAAAGTCAGAAATGGGTGCGGCTAAATTAATTATTCAGCGGGAAAAGGGTTAATGGCCTCTATAGTGTTGTGGGTTAACTATACCTCTAGCTGTACTGTAGCCCCAGACTCGACTTCAAATCTTAGTTCAGACTCCTTCTCTAGTTGAAACTCTTCTGTTCTCTAGAAGAAAAGAAAGAAAAGAGTTGAAAATAATCTAAAGAACAAGTTTTGTTTGTGTGTGGAGCTCTAGTGCCCGGTCAACACTATTAAGGTCATGTCAAGTTGGTCATGGGCAGGCTTATACAATGCAGAAAAGTTTTACCATAATGACCCTAAGTAATGAAAAGGTAAAACGTTTTTATCATTTTGTCAACATACAGAACACTCACTTAAACAGACAGTTTTCCTGACAACTTAAATTGATGAAAGTTTCAGACTGCCTACAACAGTTAAATGTCCGAAAACGAAATGACATCAGTATGAAACTCATTTCATGTTTGACCGTTGTCAGCTATATTCTCCCTTTCTCTGTGGAATTTCACCACATTTGTGGTCTTAGGGAAGGAACTGTGTTGTTTCATTTCTTAATAATTTTCTGTCATTAAAACAATATTTACTGACAATGAAATACATGCAGTCTTTAGCAAGACTGAGGCTGTGTTTGTTTGTTTGATTTCAGATTTAACGTATTCGTCAACACTGTAAAGGTCATTTTGGAGACGTTGCTTCCAATTTTGTGGGACTTTTACCCGACAGTAAGATGAAATGACATTTCAAGCCCTTTCGCCCAATGAAACCAATAGGGTTTATTAGCATGGACGGTCCGCCTCACACCGCAGTTCCTGGACAGGCTTAGATCCTCTAAGCGGTTTACCAGTACTAGTGTGCGGGCCGGATTCAGCTCTGTGTGGAAGCATCATGCAGCCCATATATTTCTTCAAGCTCCTATGGACTGGGGCCGACTGAGGCTGCGTATGAGCAGGGATTATTTTGGGCAGGGCCATAGTCCCATCAGTTTTGAAAATGGCCCCTTGTTTTGGAAAGCAAGGGCCATTTTTACATGGGGGTAAGATAGGGAGTAGCCATTCGGAAGCTAGTTGTTTCTGCTTTTTAGTCAAAATGGCCCCATCGGCATTTTCACCAGAATTATTCCTGATGAGAATGTGATCTTTTCATGTTTCATGATGATTTACCTTGAGTTAGTCTTTAAATCTACAGACTAAAAAACCCTTCTTATATTTACAGACAGTTTTTAAATTTACACTTTCTTAGACCTGATGAGAATAGCGAATAAACAGGTCTGCTTGGTGTGTGTCAACAGTAAGCAAAGGATGCTTGATGTTTCTGCCAGAATGTGTAAATGAATCAGAAGCAGAATTGTTACTGGTGACAAGTCAAATGACATTCATACACCAGGACCTGTGATATGAGAAGTTAGTCCCTAGCTCCAACCAACAAGAGCTGTCGCATGACAGCATAGCTCGCCTGTTTCGCGCCTTCAAGATATAAGGTCAAACTATTGAAGCATGAAACATAGATCACACTGACCTACATATATTTTAAGGTCAATCATCAGGTCACATGGAACATATATTCCAGATATTACATTTTAGAATAAAATTGTGTCTGAATCATAAGGCTAATCATTGAACCTTGAAAATAGGTCACACTGACCTAGATATATTTCTATGTCAATCATCTGGTCACATGGAATTGAATATTCAGATATGAAGTTTCTCCATCCAATAGTGTTCCAGATATACGTCAAAGCAAGGTTGGCAAAAAAGCGGGAAATCCTCATATTTCCCTGGACAGCGGGAAATACAGGGAATTCCCGGGAAATACTGGGAAATATATATTCACATAGGTGGTACCAATTGAGACTGCTTAATATACCCCAACTACCTAGCTATTTGAAAGCAAAGTTATCTCAATTTCATGCAGGGCTTGAAAATTCCTCTTGTCTACTTGCAATGATAAAAAATTGAAGGACAAGTAAAAAGTTTGTCTAGTCCCTACAACATTTACCAAAGTTTACAAGCTCTTAGTCATGTAGGACAAATGAAATTTTGAAGAATTTTCCAGCCCTTTTTTATACTGAATAACTTGAAAGATCTATAGACCCTTGTCTTTGTATAGAATGTATATAATTTCTTTTCAAATATTAGTTTTTAACTTTCAGCTAGTTCCCTTGACTTGTATATACATGTAATTTGAATACTTAGGTATATATCTGTAGTTAATTTAAGCAAACTTTTATGCTTAAATTAACTATGTTCTTTTAATACCTGTCTGAAACAAACAATTAAATTATCACACCTTTTAGCATTAGCAGTATGATTACTTGACAAACTTGCAAACAAACCTTTTCTAGTGTAAACATCCTTAAAATTCAAACATCCAAAGAGTTGCATAGGTGGACGAAACCCCCCTCAAGTTTTTTACAGGGTGGACATAACACCCCCTGCAACTTTTGTCAGGGTGGACAAAACCCCCCTCGTAAGTTTTGCATGGTGGACAAAATCCCCCCTACCATGTGGACAAAACCCCCCCCCCCCCCCCCCCGCGGACAAAATCCCCCTGATGCTAGCTTGGGCACCTCACCAGTAGTTGAAGGGTGTTCCTGTTACACACATAAACCAAGTATAAAAGTTAAATCACTGTGTGATGTCCAAACAAAAATGTATAGATTATATAGAAAAACAGCCATCAATAATTGGTCATTTTTTATTATAACCTATCCAATTTCTGTTTTTTTTCTGATCAAGTTGCAATTAAGAAAATGGTGCACAAAGTAAACTGGGTAATTAAGAGACAATTAGCTCTTATCAGCTAATTAAAAGTATAATGATCTGGAACTTATACAATCACAATTCATATTAGAAAATTAACTGGACAATTACAAACTGAATATAGCAATCAATTAGCATACTGGCAGAAGAAAAAATTCACAATAAAGTTTATTTAATACTTAATAGCCCCATTAATTTCTTCATACTTCATGTCCTCTTACACTTTTGAAACAAAAATATTGTTGATAAGCATACATTTATGTTCATATCTTGGAAGGGATTTTGCCTACTGCACCATTGCAAGCAGATTATTACTCAAGGGACCAGAATTCTATAGCAATAATAAACACAGAGGATTTCTGTCTGAGGGGGGTTTTGTCCACATGATAGGGGGGATTTTGTCCACCTTGCAAAACTTACGAGGGGGGTTTTGTCCACCCTTTCATAAGTTGCAGGGGGTGTTATGTCCACCCTGTAAAAAACATGAGGGGTGTTTTGTCCACCTATGCCAAAACGAGCAGGGGGTGTTTTGTCCGGGGGTGTTTTGTCCTACACTCGTTGTAAATCTCAAAACAAATTGAACCTTGTGGTTTAGTGTTGCACTAAGGCATACAAAACATGTAGTTCCAATGGCAAACTCTCTTAAAGAAGCTAAGTGGTTCTGGTCTGGGTCAGCACTGTTTAAGCAATTATTAACTGTCTGATCGGCATTGTTTATTTTCTGGTTTAACACTCCCATCAACACTGTATATGTCATTTTGGAGACATTGCTTCCAATTTTGTGTGACTTTTACCATACACTGAGATGAAATGACATCTCAAGCCCTGTCGCCCAATGAAACCAATAGGGTTTATAAGTATGGACGGTCTGACTCGCACCACTTTACCTGGGCAGGCTTAGATTCTCTAAGCAGTTTACCAGTAATCTTGTGCGGTCAGTTTCAGCTCGTGGCATGGAAGCATCGTGCAGCCTATCTATTTTTCAAGCCCCGATGGGCGGGGGCCACTGATCAGCATTGCAAGAATATTATTCTGCCAAAATGTTGACTTTTCTCTTTGGTTTGTTGTTGTTGATTCACGAGAGGATGATATCAGTAGTAATCAGAATATTCACAATATTTGCATTATTAAATCATGCAGAATCACGCTCTAGTTTTTCCTAGCGAGATTTCGAGCTCGGGGGTGGGGGGTGGGTGGGGTCACGTGATCATATAATATAGTCGCCAACGTTAATTCCTAGTTAAACAAGTTAAAGTCGTTGTAGTTATTTACGTTGTTGTTGAAGTTTTGTCAGCCAAATAAGATGCGATAATTCCGTCCTATTTGCTTGATGTTATTTAAATGAAATATTGATTTTCTAATGATAAGACAGTGTCTGAAATTGGTGAGCTCAGCTGTTTGATGTTATTTAAATGAAATATTGATTTTCTAACGATAAGACAGTGGCTGAAATTGGTGAGCTGTTTGGCACATATTTCGCAACAACAACGAGTGATTGGAAATGTGGTAGTGTAAACAATGCATTCCCTAAGTGTGATTGCCATGGAGATGATCGTGTATTCACTTATGATCTTTTGACATGACTTTTTTAAGTTTCTATCTGTCTATAACGGGAAAATTTTGAGTCAGAACTCGGACCCATCAATACCAGCATTGATGGGTCCGAGATCAGATTGACTTCTGTTGTGCTCCAGGTTGTAGCCATGAACGCTCAAAGGGAGCAGTTTGTTCATTCTACAGGTTTCCAGAAAAGCTGGATTGGTATAGAAAGGCATGGCACGGTAATAAAGGTTGAGAGGAATCGAAAGACTGCAAAGTCTGGTGTTTTTGCCAGATTTCCATGGCTTTGTTACAGTCTTTCTATTCCTCACAACAGAAGTCATTCTTGCCCATAATTTTCCAGTTATAGGCCAATAGAAACTTAAAAAAAAAAAAAGTCACGTGAAAAGATCATAAGTGAATACACAATCATCTCCATGGCAATCACACTTAGGGAATACATTGTTTACACGACCATATTTTCAATCACTCGTTGTTGTTGCGAAATAAGTGCCAAACAGCTCACCATTTTCAGCTACTGTCTTATCATTAGAAAATCAATATTTCATTTAAATAACATCAAGCAAATAGGAATAAAACAATATTCGGAATTATCACTTCACTATTTATCTTATTTGGTCTGCAAAACTTTAAGAAAAACGTAAATAATAACAACGACTTTAACTGGTTTAACTAGAAAGTAACGTTGGCGACCAAATTAGATGATCACGTCGTGATCACTCCCCCCCCCCCCCCCCCGAACTGGAAAGCTTGATAGGAAACGAGAGTGTGATTTTGCGTGGTTTAATAATGCAAATAAGGTCAATAGGGACAAATGACGACATCCGAGTTGCATCACTATAAATCGGTCAAGACCAGTGAATTTCTTTAGCCCTGTCACCATGGTATTTGAGTTATTGCAGTTTTACTTATGTGTATCGAATCCGGGACGTTTCGGTCCTGAGTCGTTTCAGTCCAAATTTGGACCTGGGTCGTTTCGGCCTATTTCGGTGGGTCGTTTCGGTCCTGGTTCGATTTGGCCTGGGTCGTTTCGGTCCGATTTTATTAGTTAGCATTTTTTTCTGTATAAAATATATTGAATAGTAATTATTAGTTTAATTTGGAATATTATTTCAACGACTTGTCATGTCAGCCACGGTTATGATAGCCCAAATAAAGTGTTTTAAAAGTTCTATCCATAGCCATGTTTCCTGTTTGCACCAACGAGGTGTGACTAGGACTTGATTATTGTCTGAGAGTGATCAGTATTTACAGTAAAATTCCGCTATTAAGATCACTTTCTAGACTTCTAAAAAGTGGTCTTTTTAGCGGGGTGGTCCCTTATAATGGAATTGGTGAAAAAATATTGCTGGCAAGACTGGTTTAAATATTGTTTTATGTGCACTGTGCCTATTTTATTGCTTTTTAGTAAATCTTGCTGTCTTTAACTTTACTGTTCTTTTCCTCATTATATGTAATTATAGGCAATATTACACTAATAAAAATCACATTAATGATAGCAATTGTTCCACAATAATCTTCTTTCTGAAGAAAACAGAGCTGCACATTACCAAATTATTGAAAATATTTTTTCACCTAGCATAAAAAAATCTTGTCAAAACAACACACTGATTTAGTACAGATAAACTGCTGTTTTTCACACCTTTAGGGAATTTGTGAACATTACCAAGATCTGTTGGAATGATGAGGAATCCAGCAAAAAATTATATTAACCAATGGACTGAGAGATACAAATTAACTTGACTTGGCCAAAGTGGCCTCAATAAAGAATTGTAACGGTAGATTCGGTCTTTTGAAAGCGGTCTAAATACTGAATAGCGGGGTGGTCTTATTTAATTATGTAAGAAATAATTTGGGTCTGACAAAAACCGGTCTTGATAGCGGAGTGGTCCTAATATAGACACATCCAAACACTACGTCATCGCTCAATAATACTATTTGCCGGGACGTACCGGTGGTGGGATAAAAAAACGTATTTGGCCGTTTATCGCCATTGTAAATGCGATGCTATTTTCTGTAAACTTGTATTTTGTTTGGACTCAAACGACAAATTTGAGTTTTAAACTTTTATAATAGACATTTCTTTGCTAGTAATTATTGGTTTCTAGAAGATTCGAGGATGTTTTTGATGATAATTACCTGTTAAACTTATGCAGGTAACGAGGCGGGACGGTCTTAATTTTTTTGTAATAAAAATGCGCAAAACAAATGACTAAATGCGGAAGATGCATGAATGAACTCTAAAATATATATATCTACCCATTTAAAGTGTAATTCGATCGATTTTCTGTGACAGTCAACTAAAATATGCCCGTAATATTAAACCAATTTACAATGTGTTTATATGGAACCAGGGGCTTTTTGCCAACACCGAAAGATCGTTATCGGAAGGAAAAGTAATTTTGCGCATGCGCAATGACAGGTAAACAAGGTCACGTGTCAAAACATTGGATCAGTCTATAGGAGTTGTCTTTAAGTGGAATTCTACTGTACTAGTATCAATGTCACGCACATTTTGAGAACAGCATGCGAAATATTTGCTAAATGTAGCCTAATTATTTTATATGATCAGCCTGCATTTGTCGTTGTAACCTTCAAAGACTTAATAACCTATACATATGTTCAATGTGATCATATTCTACACAGTTTGAAAAAGCCATCTGTTTTCTGAGCTATTAAAAACTGAATGATGTAATTATTTTTTTAATATGATCAGCCTGCATCTGTCGTTGTTATACCTTCTAAGACTTAATAACCTA
Organism: Lucinisca nassula; assembly: GCA_963580285.1. NCBI lineage: Eukaryota > Metazoa > Mollusca > Bivalvia > Lucinida > Lucinidae > Lucinisca > Lucinisca nassula. The sequence continues at coordinate 38,619 of CAUZLF010000570.1, forward strand.
TAAATCTGTTCATTGTGATCAGAGTCTACACAGTTTGAAAAAGCCCCCTGTTTTCTGAGCTATTAAAAGCTGAAATGACGTTATTATTTTATATGATCAGCCTGCATCTGTCGTTGTGATACCTTCAAAGACTTAATAACCTATAAATCTGTTCATTGGGGTGAGTCGAAAAACCCAAATCTACCCAAATCCACTGTATTTACCCAAATCCACTGTATTTACCCAAATCCACCTGATAATTACCCATATCCACTTATAGTTGGCCTATTTAAAGTCATTTAAGTTGTTTTTAATGTTTATATGATAGAATATATCACTTAGGACAAATAAATAATCAAATTTGGTTACTTTGATATTTGGGTGGATGATAATTACACAATAACTATTTACCGCACATACCACACCTCTCATGAATATGAATCAATTTTCTGTTGCTTATATGGAAAGGGTTTGAAATCAATGTGTAATTAAACAGGTCTAAAACATTACAAATTTAATTTGATATCCTATTGACGATTAAATTAAAAAATGTCATGTATCCGTGTTATCTTTTTTTTAAAGATATGCACCTACTAGGCAGGTGTAGTGCGACAAAACCTCTTCAAGTCAGAATACACAGATTGCCTTAGGCTGTCCTATGATCATAGCACGCACAGAGATCACCATTACCTGTCTATTCATTTCTTTATTTTAGATTATAACCAAGCAAATAAGAAAGAAATAAAGAAAGAAAGAAAGAAAGAGAAAGAAAGTAAACCTGCCTCATCCTTTTAAGTTCCGCATCCTCGTCAACAATAATGTATGATGGTAGAAAGGAAGAAAGGAAATAAGATGACCGAAAGCATCACGGAAACATGGCTATGTAATTTTGTCCGCTAGAGCCCCACTATGATAAAGTAAAATTGGGGTTCACAAGAACAAAGATTATTTTAGTTCTGATCAAAAACATTGATTGTGATACACCAAAGAACTGCCTCGTCGAGTCGGTTCTAATGAGTACCCCCAATCTACGTTTTAGCCGTTATACGAGAGAAAGACAGGAAGAATAGAAAGGATGAAAAAGAAATAGTATTTACTCGCTTCTGTGCATTTTGGTTTTCCATCCAAGTCAACAAAATTTTACTTATATTGAAAGAAAATTAAACAAGAACGAATGAATGCCAAAATTAGTAAATTAAAGAATATATGGTGTTTGAATAGAAAGAAAAAATGATAGAAAGAATGAAAGAAAGAAAAGATTATTCAACAAATGAACGAACAAATTTTGCAAGCACGAGTCTGAAATTTTTTACCCCCCAACACGGTTTGTGGGGATAAACATTGTTTTTTATTACTTCTGCTCAAAACAGATGTACACGTTAGAACCGCCTAACCAAGACAGTCCTTACGAGTGCCCACATCCTAAATCTATGTTTTGAGCCCGTTATACAAAAAAAGAAAGATGCAGTTACCGGCTTCCTTGCATCAAGGTTGTAACGCCCTCGTTTACAGTTTGATTCTTATTCAAAAGAAATTTGTTTGTTTGTATTGGAGTTTAACGGCCCAGTCAACACTATTAGGTCATTTTTAGCCGGCCAGTTTACCTATTCACACTTTTCCAGGGCAGGCTTATACGTAAGCGTGCAACCAGTACAATGCACATCTCGCCAGAAACTGCGGCTGCCCTTCTTGAATCAGCGGAAGGGAGAGAATGACCGTAGAAAAGATTTCATGATCAATCTCCACGAAAGAATGTGGCCGACCCCGGCAGGTATCGAACCCGCATCCTCCTGATCACCAGTCAGACACGCAATTGGGGCCGCCGACTATTCAAAAGAAATAAAGAATGATGAAATAATCACATACATGAGGGCATACATGATACGTTTAATAGGAAGGAAGAAAGAAAGAACTGGGAGACAAACGGACATCGAATATACGCGTTCTGGAAACACTCCTATGGACAATATTTACGCACCACAAACACAATGTAAGACATATATTAGATAAAGCGACACTTGAGACTTCTCAGATATGCTGCCGGACATAACGAAAACTCGCCCGTGTGACATGGGTGAATTATTTCATGTTTCCAAAACAGATATTCTCCAAGATAAAAAAAAAATGTTTCTTTTTCTTATTTCTGCATCAAACATATATTGTTGTGCTCGTTAGAACCGCTAACGAGTACCCACAATCCAAGTTTCTGAGCAAAAATAAGGTACATAATGTATACCCCTGTAAACCCCAATTTTCCCTATATGAAGTGGGGTTTACAAGGATATTCATTTCACGGACTTGTTATCGTGATGGACCAATATGAAGCCCCTAAAATAACATGCCAATATAATTAGAACCAGGGCCAGTGGCAGGGTTCGAGATGCATTTCATTTCAATGTCGGGGAAAAGTCCCTAAAATTAGAAGCAACGTCTCCAAAAATGATCTAAATAGTGTTAAGGAAGACGTTAAACCTCAGTTCAAAGAAACATAAATCAAACCAATATAGTAAAATTGGGTTTTACGGCGAAACTGGTTTTGAGCAGCAATACGAAAGCAAGAAAGATGAACATCTTCCTCTTCACCTCTGCCTCTAGTTTCTGCGATCTCGTCATCAAAAGTTCCTTTCATTTGAAAGAATGAACGAAAACTGACTTCACGCCCCGGCTTCAAAAACTTTTCGCCTGATATTGCTTTTGCGCCCCCGCCCATCCGGGCCTGGAGAAATAGATTGGGATGCACAGTGCTTCCGCGCAGAGCTGAAACCCATCAAACTGGAGTACTGGTAAACAGCTTAGGTCGAAGCCTGCCCAGGAAAAGTGATGCGAGTCGGGCCGCTCCTTAAAACCTAGCGGTTACTATTGGCGTTAGGGCTTGAGATGTCATTTCATCTCAATGTCGGGTAAAAGTCCCACAAAATAGGAAGCAAGGTCTCCAAAATGACCTTAATAGTGTTGACAGGGACGTAAAACCTCATCTCAAACAATCAAAACTAAAATTGCTGTTGTGAATTCAGAAGTCTCTTGAATTAATAATTGAATTTTGCCGGGTTTTTTTATTATTATTATTTTCATTTCCGTAGATAGTAGGTGCAACCTTGTACAATTTTGATATTTTGGATAATTAAAAACACATTGTAAACCCCACTTTTCTCTTCATAATGTGAGGTAAACACTAAACAGGGCTGCTAGTTGAATTCCATGTAGAAAACACGCCTTTACAAATGTATTGAAAAAAGTTACCACCAAATTTTTTTTCTGATAAAAATTCTGATAGTTTTCTTATTTCTGCTCAAAAATTAGTTTGCGGGGACTCAACGGGCGGTTCTATTGAGTACCCACAATTTATTCTTTAAGCAGAAATAAGAAGAATAATGTTTACCCCTGAACACCCCATTTAACTATATAAAAGTTGACTTAAAGAGGGTCAAAATTATTTTGGCCTGTTTTCATGATGTGTCTGACTTTTCTAGGCTGTTAAATATTTAAATACGCATTGTCACTTGAACAGTAAGGTCAAGAGCTAAGACATAAAACTAAGATACGTCTATAGTCAAGAAAAATTATATTATAACTAGAGCTGCCGCCTAACGGGCGCCAATTATACCCCCGCATGCGTTGTCAGACAAATTTTTACAAGTATTTGACCTTGAGGAAGGTCAACGTAAAGGACAAGGTCAGATTTGTGTATATCAATCTTAAGTACTAGTGGCAAGGTGTGTGGTGTGTGAATATTAAAGAAATCGGTCAAAGAATAAGGAAGTTATGAGCAATGTTAAAGTTTTTTGTAACGGACCGACGACGACAGACGACGACGACAGACGACAAGCTGACTCCTATATACCCCCTTCAAACTTCGTTTGCGGGGGTATAAATACTATTATTATTAGTAGTAGTAGAAGTAGTATTGAAATTCATTATTATCGTTTAATTTATTTATTTATTTATTTGTATGTTTGTTTGTTGGTTTGTTTGTTTGTTTATTTATAAAGACGCACGTTTAAAATATAAATGAATAGTGTACTTTTTTCTATATTATCTTTTTTTTATATAAAAATCTTGTTTATTCAGACTAAACCTTTAGAAAGCTTTAAGTCACGCCCAGTTGTCAAGCGCTGTTTTTATTCGAACAAAAATCCTCGCCAATCAGAACGCTTCATACCTAAAGCAAATGTGTCAAGTCACGCCCCGCTGGCACTGCAGAGGCCAATAGACTTGCAGTTTAAGTGAATGTGAATTACCCGTCCCTCTCAATTTAATATTTTATTAATAATTTTTGATAGCGTCTGAGATGTCCCTCACTTACTCAGCAGCAGCAGCAGCATTTCATATAACCCAAACATAGGCAGTAAAAGAGGAAATCCTGAGCCCAAAATTACTTCCTCGGGCGTGTTTGGACCAGTGACGGATGTGCGGAGGCGTTACGCTGTTTTTGCGGCTCATTACACTAAGGAGCGTTTCGCCAAGGTGTCATGCCGTCGCGAGACAAGCGCCATTATGATAACTAAACCTTTAGAAAGCTTTAAGTCACGCCCAGTTGTCAAGCGCTGTTTTTATTCGAACAAAAATCCTCGCCAATCAGAACGCTTCATACCTAAAGCAAATGTGTCAAGTCACGCCCCGCTGGCACTGCAGAGGCCAATAGACTTGCAGTTTAAGTGAATGTGAATTACCCGTCCCTCTCAATTTAATATTTTATTAATAATTTTTGATAGCGTCTGAGATGTCCCTCACTTACTCAGCAGCAGCAGCAGCATTTCATATAACCCAAACATAGGCAGTAAAAGAGGAAATCCTGAGCCCAAAATTACTTCCTCGGGCGTGTTTGGACCAGTGACGGATGTGCGGAGGCGTTACGCTGTTTTTGCGGCTCATTACACTAAGGAGCGTTTCGCCAAGGTGTCATGCCGTCGCGAGACAAGCGCCATTATGATAACTTATCCGTGCGACATAAGTACATTTTTCATATCTCCAAAATGGCTACTTGTCTGATGAAAATCCGTGATATTTTTCATACACATGCTCAAAACATAGGTTGTGGATGCTCGTTAGAACCGCCTCATTGAAGCGGTTCTAACGAGTACCGGAAACCTATGTCTTGACGCAGAAATAAGAAAAATAATGTTTACCCCCGGAAACCCCAGTTTTTTCATATGAAGTGGGGGGTTTTGGGGTGATTTCACGGACTTTTTCACGTGATGGCGACTGCATTACGAAATCATGCCTATATAAACGCAAAATAAATAAATAAAATAATAATAATAATAATAAATAATAAAATACAAAACAAAAAAGAAAAAGCGAAACTTATTTGCTGAAAAATTGGGAAAGGTCTCCTATTTCTGCTCTAAAATATAAATTGTGGGTACACGTTAGGGTCGCCTCAGCCAGTTGGTTCTATAACGAACACCCATATTCTACATTTTAGAAAAAATCTAAGAAAAGTAATGTGAACTACTATAAAACTCGAATTCATTGTATAAAAAGGGGACTCAATGGGCGCGGAATTCGATAGGATGTGTGTTTTTATCACGGTAACACACCCTTATAATTTTGCACCCCATCCACGCAAAAAAAAGAAAAGAAAAAAAAAGAACACTTTAATTCTGTAAAACTTGGTTTTACATAGGTATACATTATTTTTCTTATTTCTTATCAAAACATAGATTTTGGGTAATCGTTAGAACCTCCGCGACGAGTCGGTTCTAACAAGTACCCAGAATCTATGTCTAGAACAGAAGTCTGAAAAAACACCTTATTTTTTTTATCGTATTTTCCCCCCTTTCTTTGTTATTGTTGGAGTATCCTCAATAACTGAATTTGAACAGGGGCGATTTTGTGATGCGCTACATTGTTTTATTGGACTGAACACCGAGGCCCAGGTTTTGTATGTTTGATTCGCGGTTTAACGTCCCCGTCAACACTTTAGAGGTTATTTTAAAGGCGAGGCTTCCATTTGGTGGGACTTTGCCTCGGCATTGGGGTTAATTACATCCCAAACCCTGCCATCCAATTAAACCAATATGGTTGATATGCTTGGACGGTCCTTCTCGCACCATGCTTCCTGGGCAGTTTTAGAACCTTTAAGCGGTTTTCCAGTATTCCTGTGCGGTTAGTTTCAGCTCTGCATGGAAGCATTATGCACATCACAATAACAAGTCCGTGAAACTAAGACCCCTCTAAACCCCACTTTATATAGAGGACAGTATACATTATCTGCCTTTTGTTCAAAAACATAGATTGTGGCGATTCTCACGAGCACCCACAATCTATGTTGAAAGCAAAATATATAAAGATATTACAATTTTAACTTAATATTTGTACTTTCTGACACCATGTTGGACGTCATGTGTGTGTGTGTGTGTGTGTGTGTGTGTGTGTGTGTGTGTGTTTATCACTGTTTTTAAAATCAATTAAATTCTGTGCCAAGTGATGGCGCATTCACGCACTCAGAATCTGAGTTTTCACATGTGGCTTGCACAAGCGTTCAGTCATTTTCCATAAGTGAATAGTGAAGGCCATGACCAGACTGCGCAGACACGCAGCTTGAACAGATCATTCGCTAAGCGCAGGTCTCTTTACGAAAACACAGTATGTATAGTTAATTTTAGGAAATTGTGTAATATGTCGCCCATTTATGCTAGCTATTCGGGTTGTAGGCGCGTGTGAGAACAGTCCTCGTGTTTCACCATTCGGCTAAAGACTATGAAATGAGGCGTGTACCGTTTCCTAATGTTGGGAAGCCCTTTTGGGCAAGGGCGATAAGTTTCACAGTCTTTAACACTATGGTCGAAATTATCCAAACTGGAGAGGAACCAGTTTTTCTTCAATATTTTTAACAAAAGCCCATTGATGAACAGACTTCAATTCAATGTCATGACGTTGGATGAATGTGGCCGTTCTAAAGAGTACCCCCAATGTGTATTTACCGGAAATAGGAAAAATGATCATTACCCCCCCCCCCCCCCCCGCCCATCGGGGCTTGAAAAATAGATAGCGCTACACGATGCTTCCACGCAGAGCTGAAACCGACCACTTAGAGGCTCTAAGCCTACCAATGAAAAGTGGTGCGAGTCGGACCGTCCTTGCATATATATCCAATTGGTTTAATTGGGCGGCAGGGCGGCAGGGCTTGAGATGTCATTTCATTTCAATGTGTCGGGCAAAAGTCCCACAAAATTGGAAGCAACGACTCCAATATTATGGTTGATTTGGGTTTTTACGGTGGATTTGGGCTAACGGGATTTTGAGGAGAAAAAGTAAAATATCGGATTATTTTTCTGGAAATTTTCATATTGGTGGATACACTTTCCAGTATATTTAATAGGCGTGTTTTCGTAATGGGTTGGTTGGTTGGTCCTTTCTTTCTTTCTTTCTTTTTCTTTTTTCTTTCTTTCCTTCCGTCTTTCTTTCGAAAACACACCTATTGAAATTTATGGGCAGAAATATATTCATCACAATGAAATTTTCAACTAAAATATATTTTTATTTTATTTTATTTTTTTCATATTGGCTCAAAGCATGGATTTTTGCAACTCGTTAAAACCGCCTCACCGCCTCGATGAGGCGGTTCTAAATAAGAGTGTTTGTTTGCTTGAATGAAGGTTTGGTTTAAACAATATTTATGTATATATAAATCACAAACATTTTCGTACAGTTAGAGGTGTTTCAGGATCTGACAGTAAGCGTAGCGCTTATGTAGATCGAAGTCATCTCCTGGGACAAGTATATTTTACATTAAATGAATGGCTTTTGTAGTACATATAAACTAAGTGATTTCAGAGAAAGAAATACACATAACAATGCTGATTAATTCCAATAAGAGGAGAGAGAGAATGGAGGTTTAACGCGGGTTCCGTTTCAGCTCAGCGTGGAAGCATTTCAGAGGTGCAGCCCAATTAGTTTCTTTCATCATCGACTGTGGGGTGGGGTCCAAAGAATACCCACAGGGGGTCCAAAGAATACCCACAGTCTATGTCTATGATTTATGTTTTTTTTTTAGCAGAACTAATATAAATAATATGTTCCCCAGTCAACCAAAGCCTTGCTTTATAAAAAGTTGTGTTTTTTTAGCAGAACTAATAAAAATAATAAAAGTTCCCCTGTAAACCAAAGCCTTACTTCATAAAAAGTTGTGTTTAATAACGTCGTTAATTCTGCGGTACATTCTGCATGTTTTTTTTGTTTTTTTTTTTCACTCAACCGTCAAACATTCACTTGTCTATTTATTTTCCTTTCCTTTCTTCCTTTCTTAATAAAAAAATACATACATAAATAAATAAATAAATGAAGAAATAAATAAATAAATATTTTTTTAAGGTTTACAATTATCTAACATTATTTATAATAGACGTGTGTGAACTATGATTATTACAGTGGTAACCCTAGGCAACAAACGAACTAAAAGATGTTTCGTCACACTACACGCGTTTATCTATAGTGCGTGTTAAATTGTTACAAGTTACTAAATTTGATTATTTATTTGTCCTAAGTGATATATTCTATCATATAAACATTAAAAACAACTTATATTACTTTAAATGGGCCAGTTATAGGTGGATATGGGTAATTATCAGGTGGATTTGGGTGGATTTGGGTAAATACAGTGGATTTGGGTAGATTTGGGTTTTTCGACTCACCGGTTCATTGTGATCAGTCTACACAGGCTGAAAAGCCCTCTGTTTTCTGCGCTATTAAAAACTGAACGAGCGAAGATAGCAAAAGCATAGGCTGATCTCCGAGTCTACGCAGTTCGAAAAGCACTCTGTTTTCTGACCTATTAAAGGCTTAAAATGAGTGAAGATAGCAAAAGCACAGGCTGATCTTCGACAAACAAAATATATATACATGTAAATAAAGTGATAAAAAAATCAGGCCGAAACGACCCACCAATTTAGCCGAAACGACCCACCCCCGAAATTGGGCCGAAACGACCCAGGCCGAAACGACCCGGCCGAAACGACTCAGGACCGAAACGAATCAGGACCGAAACGTCCCGCGACCTGTATATCCATGCAGTCTGATCAGAGTCTTTGCTGGCTGCCATGTGGATACTCAGACTGACGTATCGGATGTGGTGAAACTCAGCGTCTCGGCAAAATTTATCATAACACGACAATCGACCTATCAGTGCCGTCAGTCCTTGCCAAAGCTCCTTCCACGCATGGGTGATTGGGGATACAGCTTTCACGTTGTCTTGCGGGAAAAAAAAACCCAATCTGACCTGCTCTTTCTCAGTCATTTTCTGAATCCCAATGATCGCTTTGTTTGATAAAAATAAGATTCACGCCGTTTACAAGGGAACTCAGGCTATTGATAAACGACGGTATCGCATGACAATTTTCTGTTCGGAAATACCGAAAACAAACTTTTCAGGAAACAACTAGCTAGTCCCCTTTGGGAGGGTGAGTCGAAAAACCCAAATCTACCCAAATCCACTGTATTTACCCAAATCCACTGTATTTACCCAAATCCACCAGATAATTACCCATATCCACCTATAGCTGGCCTATTTAAAGTCATTTAAGTTGTTTTTAATGTTTATATGATAGAATATATCACTTAGGACAAATAAATAATCAAATTTAGTAACTTTGATATTTGTATGGATGATAATTACACAACAACTATTTACCGCACATACCTCTTACACCCCTCACTGATATGAATCAATTTTCTGTTGCTGATATGGAAAGGGTTTGAACTCAATGTGTAATTAAACAGGTCTTAAACATTACAAATTTAATTTGATATTCCATTGACGATTAAATTAATAAAATGTCATTTATCTGTGTTATGTTTTTTTAAGATACGCACCTACTAGGCAGGTGTAGTGCGACAAAACATCTTCAAGTCAGAATACACAGATTGCCTTAGGCTGTCCTATGATCATAGCACGCACAGAGATCACCATTACCTGTCTATTTATTTCTTTATTTTAGATTATAACCAAGCAAATACGAAAGAAAGAAAGAAAGAAAGAAAGAAAGAAAGAAACAGAAAGAATGTAAACCTGCCTCATTCTTTAAAGTTCCGCATCCTCGTCAACAATAATGTATGATGGTAGAAAGAAAGAAAGAAAGAAAGAAAGAAAGAAAGAAAGAAAGAGAGAAAGAAAGAAAGAAATAAGATGATCGAAAGCATCGCGGAAACATGGCTATGTAATTTTGTCCGCTAGAGCCCCACTTTGATAAAGTAAAATTGGGGTTCACAGGAACAAAGATTATTTTAGTTCTGATCAAAAACATTGATTGTGATACACCAAAGAACTGCCTCGTCGAGTCGGTTCTATTGAGTACCCCCCAATCTACGTTTTAGCCGTTATACGAGAGAAAGACGGGAAGAATAGAAAGGATGAAAAAGAAATAGTATTTACTCGCTTCTGTGCATTTTGGTTTTCCATCCAAGTCAACAAAATTTTACTTATATTGAAAGAAAATAAAATAAGAACGAATGAATGCCAAAATTAGTAAATAAACGAATATGTGATGTTTGAATAGAAAGAAAAAATGATAGAAAGAATGAAAGAAAGAAAAGATTATTCAACAAATGAACGAAAAATTTTTGCAAGCACGAGTCTGAAATTTTTTACCACCAACACGGTTTGTGGGGATATATTTTTTATTACTTCTGCTCAAAACAGATGTACACGTTAGAACCGCCTAACCAAGACGGTCCTAACGAGTGCCCACATCCTAAATCTATGTTTTGAGCCCTTTATACAAAAGAAAGAAAGATGCAGTTACGAGCTTCCTTGCATCAAGGTTGTAACACTCTCGTTTACAGTTTGATTCTCATTCAAAAGAAATCTGTTTGTTTGTATTGGAGTTTAACGGCCCCGTCAACACTATTAGGTCATTTTTGAGCCGGCCAGTTTACCTATTCACCCTTTTCCTGGGCAGGCTTATACGTAAGCGGTTTACCAGGGTCGGACTTGATTCACTGTCTTCTGGGTCTTCTCGGATATCCGGAAGGCCCTCGATAAATCAAGTGACTTTGGGAAGAAAGAATCTCCTGGGCTAAAAATACAGCAAATAGTCTTCATTATTTTTCTTTTTTTGTGTGTGTGAAAATGAAAGCATTTCATAAATAATTGTCTTTAAATTAAAGCAAAATATAATTATGTTAAATAGAAAGCTATGTTATAATGAGGCAGCTAAAATACATATAGAGCTACTTCGGCTGGAACTAAAGTAGTACCTTAGGTACCAAAAATACAGCTGAGCTCCTAGTGCCGTCGGATGTTTACCATATACATATATGATGCTTTTGTTTCAACAAAGATCCTATGACATATTTATAGTTATGCTGTCATGCAGTTTGCTAAATCAGCAACCATAGGTGTTCCTCTGATAATAGTAGTACGCGTGTCATTGGTAGCTACCCAAGTACCTACTTTAGTTCGAGTCGAAGTCGATCCTAAATGTACATGAAGTAATTTCGGCCGAAACAGTTTATAATGAATAACACAATTATAAAAGCTGGCGGTTTATTTTAAAATCGAGTAAATTGCAGATGTATATATTTTTGATGACTGAATTAAATGCGTCGAGATTCTGCTCAACATTATCAAACTACAATGCATTCAGCGACTTCTCTGCTTGAATCACGTGATCCTCCCATTCACCCCACCCTTTTAAAAGTAGATTTGGAAGAGCCTTCTGAACAGTCTTCGGCGCCACTTGATTTAAAAGTCTCTACTCCAGATCATTCTTGAGCTCGAATCAAGCACGACCCAGTACAGTGCACATCTCGCCAGAAACTGCGGCTGCCCTTCTTGAATCAGCGGAAGGGAGAGAATGACCGTAGAAAAGATTTCATGATCAATCTCCACGAAAGAATGTGGCCGATCCCGGCAGGTATCGAACCCGCGTCCTCCTGATCACCAGTCAGACGCGCATCCGACTACTGAGCTACCGGGGCCGCCGGCTGTTCAAAAGAAATAAATAATGCTGAAATAATCACATACATGAGGGCATACATGATACGTTTAATAGGAAGGAAGAAAGAAAGAACTGGGAGACAAACGGACATCGAATATACGCATTCTGGAAACACTCCTATCGACAATATTTACGCACCATAAACACAATGTAAGACATATATTAGATAAAGCAACACTTGAGACTTCTCAGATATGCTACCGGACATAAAGAAAACTCGCCCGTGTGACATGGGTGAATTCTTTCATGTTTCCAAAACAGATATTCTCCAAGATAAAATAGATGTTTCTTTTTCTCCTTTTTCTTATTTCTGCATCAGACATATATTGTTGTGCTCGTTAGAACCACCTCATTGAGGCGGTTCTAACGAGTACCCACAATCCAAGTTTCTTAGCAAAAATAAGGTACATAATGTATACCCATGTAAACCCCAATTTTCCCTATATGAAGTGGGGTTTACAAGGATATTCATTTCACGGACTTGTTATCGTGAAGGACCAATATGAAGTCCCTAAAATAACATGTCAATATAATTAGAACCCGGGTTCGAGATGCATTTCATTTCAGTGTCGGGGAAAAGTCCCTAAAATTAGAAGCAACGTCTCCAAGAATGATCTAAATAGCGTTAAGGAAGACGTAAAACCTCAGTTAAAAGAAACATAAATCAAACCAATATAGTAAACTTGGGTTTTACGGCGAAACTGGTTTTGAGCAGCAATACGAAAGCAAGAAAGATGAACACCTGCCTCTTCACCTAGGCCTCTAAGTTCTACGTTCTCGTCATCAAAAGTTACTTTCTTTTGAAAGAAAGAACGAAAACTGACTTCACCCCCGGCTTCAAAAACTTTTCGCCTGATATTGCTTTAGCGCCCCCGCCGATCCGGGCCTGGAGAAATAGATTGGGCTGCACAGTGCTTCCGCGCAGAGCTGAAACCCACCCAACTGGAGTACTGGTAAACAGCTTAGGTCGAAGCCTGCCCAGGAAAAGTGATGCGAGTCGGGCCGCTCCTTAAACCCTAGCGGTTACTATGGGCGGTAGGGTTTGAGATGTCATTTCATCTCAATGTCGGGAAAAAGTCCCACAAAATCGGAAGCAAGGTCTCCAAAATGACCTTAATAGTGTTGACGGGGACGTAAAACCTCATCTCAAACAATCAAAACTGAAATTGCTGTTGTGAATTCAGAAGTCTCTTGAATTGATATTTGAATTTTGCCGTTTTTTTTTTTTTTTTTTTATTTTCATTCTATTAATTCCGTAGATTGTAGGTGCCCGTAACAGCAACCTTGTACAATTTTGATATTTTGGATAATAAAAAACACATTGTAAACCCCCACTTTTCTCTTCATAATGTGAGGTAAACACTAAACAGGGCTGCTAGTTGAATTCCATGTAGAAAACACGCCTATACGAATGTATTGAAAAAAGTTACCACCAAAATTTTTTTCTGATAAAAATTCTGATAGTTTTCTTATTTCTGCTCAAAAATTAGTTTGCGGGGACTCGACAGGCGGTTCTATTGAGTACCCACAATTTATTCTTTAAGCAGAAATAAGAAGAATAATGTTTACCCCTGAACTCCCTAGTTTAACTATATAAAAGTTGACCTAAAGAGGGTCAAACTTATTTTGGCCTGTTTTCATGATGTGTCTGACTTTTCTAGGCTGTTAAATATTTAAATACGCATTGTCACTTGAACAGTAAGGCCAAGAGCTAAGACATAAAAATAAGATACGTCTATAGTCAAGAAAAAATATATTATAAATATTATTATTATTAGTAGTAGTAGTAGTAGTAGTATTGAAATTCATTATTTTCGTTTTATTTATTTATTTATTTATTTATTTGTATGTTTGTTTGTATGTTTTTGTTTGTTTGTTTATTTATTTATAAAGACGCACGTTTAAAATATAAATGAATAATGTTCTTCTTTCTTTATTATCTTTTTTTTATAAAAAGCCTGTTTATTCAGACAAAAACCTTTAGAAAGCTTTAAGTCACGCCCAATTGTCAAGTGCTGTTTTTTATTCGAACAAAAATCCTTGCCAATCAGAAAGCTTCATACCTAAAGCAAATGTGTCAAGTCACGCCCCGCTGGCACTGCAGAGGCCAATAGACTTGCAGTTTAAGTGAATGTGAATTACCCGTCCCTCTCAATTTAATATTTCATTAATAACTTTTGATAGCGTCTGAGATGTCCCTCACCCATTCAGCAGCAACAGCAGCATTTCATATAACCCGAGCATAGGCAGTAAAAGAGAAATCCTGAGCCCAAAATTACTTCCTCGGGCGTGTTTGGACCAGTGACGGATGTGTGGAGGGCGTTACGCTGTTTCTGCGGCTCATTGCACTAAGGAGCGTTTCGCCAAGGTGTCATGCCGTCGCGAGACAAGCGCCATTATGATAACTTATCCGTGCATTTTTTCATATCTCCAAAATGGCTGCTTGTCTGATGAAAATCCGTGATATTTTTCTTACACATGCTCAAAACATAGGTTGTGGATGCTCGTTAGAACCGCCTCATTGATGCGGTTCTAACGAGTACCGGCAACCTATGTCTTGACGCAGAAATAAGAAAAATAATGTTTATCCCCGGAAACCCCAGTTTTTTTTATATGAAGTGGGGTTTTGGGGGTAATTTCACGGACTTTTTCACGTGATGGCGACTGAATTACGAAATCATGCCTATATAAACGCAAAATAAATAAATAAAATAATAATAATAATAAAAATAATAAAATACAAAACAAAAAAGAAAAAGCGAAACTTATATGCTGAAAAATTGGGAAAGGTCTCCTATTTCTGCTCTAAAATATAGATTGTGGGTAGATGTTAGGGTCGCCTCAGCCATATTCTACATTTTAGAAAAAATCTAAGAAAAGTAATGTTAACTACTGTAAAACTCGAATTCAGTGTATAAAAAGGGGACTCAATGGGCGCGGAATTCGAAAGGGTGTGTGTTTTTATCACGGTAACACACCCTTATAATTTTGCACTCCCATCCGAGCAAAAAAAGAAAAGAAAAAAAAAAAAAAAAAAAAAAAAAAACACTTTAATTCTGTAAAACTTGGTTTTACATAGGTATACATTATTTTTTCTTATTTCTTATCAAAACATAGAATTTGGGTAATCTTTAGAACCTCCGCGACGAGTCGGTTCTAACAAGTACCCAGAATCTATGTGTACAACAGAAGTATGAAAAACACCTTATTTTTTAATCGTATTTTTTCCCCTTTCTTTGTTATTGTTGCAGTATCCTCAATAACTGAATTTGAACAGGCGTGATTTTGTGATGCGCTACATTGTTTTATTGGACTGAACACCGAGGCCCAGGTTTTGTTTGTTTGATTCGCGGTTTAACGTCCCCGTCAACACTTTAGATGTCATTTTAAAGGCGAGGCTTCCATTTGGTGAGACTTTGCCTCGGCATTGGGGTTAAATTACATCCCAAACCCTGCCATCCAATTTAACCAATATGGTTGATATGCATGGACGGTCCTTCTCGCACCACGCTTCCTGGGCAGTTTTAGAACCTTTAAGCGGTTTTCCAGTATTCCTGTGCGGTTGGTTTCAGCTCTGCGTGGAAGCATTATGCACATCACGATAACAAGTCCGTGAAACTAAGACCCCTCTAAACCCCACTTTATATAGAGTCAAGTATACATTATCTGCCTTTTGTTCAAAAACATAGATTGTGGCGACTCTAACGAGCACCCACAATCTATGTTGAAAGCAAAATATATAAACATATTACATTTTTAACTTAATATTTGTACTTTCTGACACCATGTTGGACGCCATGTGTGTGTGTGTGTGTGTGTGTGTGTGTGTGTGTGTGTGTGTGTGTGTAATTGTTTTTAAAATCAATTAAATTCTGTGCCAAGTGATGGCGCATTCACGCACTCAGAATCTGAGTTTTCACATGTGGCTTGCAAAAAGCGTTCAGTCATTTTCCATAAGTCAGAAGTGAATAGTGAAGACCATGACCAAACTGCGCAGACACGCAGCTTGAACAGGGCATTCGCTAAGCGCAGGTCTCTGTACGAAAACACAGTATTTATAGTTAATTTTAGGAAAACGGTAATATGTCGCTCATTTATGCTAGCTATTCGGGTTGTAGGCGCTTGTGAGAACAGGCCTCGTGTTTCATCATTCTGCTAAAGACTGTGAAATGAGGCGTGTACCGTTTCCTAATGTTGGGAAGCCCTTTTGGGTAGGGGCGATAGGTTTCACAGTCTTTTACACTATGGTCGAAATTATCCATCCTGGAGAGGAACCAGTTTTTCTTCAATATTTTTAATAAAGCCCATTGATGAACAGACTACAATTCAATGGTCATGACTTTTGGATGAATGTGGCCGTTCTAAAGAGTACCCACAATGTGTATTTACCGGAAATAGGAAAAATGATCATTACCCCCCCCCCCCCCCCCCGCCCATCGGGGCTTGAAAAATAGATAGCGCTACATGATGCTTCCACGCAGAGCTGAAACCGACCGCTTAGAGGCTCTAAGCCTACCAATGAGAAGTGGTGCGAGTCGGACCGTTCTTGCATATATATCCAATTGGTTTAATTGGGCGGCAGGGCGGCAGTGCTTGAGATGTCATTTCATTTCAATTTGTCGGGCAAAAGTCCCACAAAATTGGAAGCAACGACTCCAATATTATGGTTTTGTTTTTTTACGGTGGATTTGGGCTAACGGGGTTTTGAGGAGAAAAATTAAAATATCGGATTTTTTTTTCTGGAAATTTTTATATGGATACACTTTCCAGTATATTTAATAGGCGTGTTTTCGAAATGGGTTGGTTGGTCCTTTCTTTCTTTTTCTTTTCTTTCTTTCTTTCCTTCCCTCTTTCTTTCGAAACAACACCTATTGAAATTTATGGGCCGAAATATATTCATCACAATGAAATTTTCAACTAAAATATATTTTTATTTATAATTTTTTTTCATATCGGCTCAAAGCAGGGATTTTTGCAACTCGTTAGAACCGCCTCACCGCCTCGATGAGGCGGTTCTAAATAAGAGTGTTTGTTTGCTTGAATGGAGGTTTAACGCGGGTTCCGTTTCAGCTCAGCGTGGAAGCATCTCAGAGGTGCAGCCCAATCAGTTTCTTTCAGCACCGATTGTGGGATGGGGTCCAAAGAATACCCACAGGGGGGGGGGGGTCCAAAGAATACCCACAGTCTATGTCTACGATTTATGTTTTTTTTTTTTTGTTTTTTTTTTTTTTTGTTTTTTGTTTTTTGTTAGCAGAACTAATAAAAATAATAGTTCCCCTGTAAACCAAAGCTTTGCTTCATAAAAAGTTGTGTTTTTTAGCAGGACTAATAAAAATAATATGTTCCCCTGTAAACCAAAGCCTTACTTCATAAAAAGTTGTGTTTTGTTTGCAGAACTAATAAAAATAATATGTTCCCCTGTAAACCAAAGCCTTGCTTCATAAAAAGTTGTGTTTTGTTTGCAGAACTAATAAAAATAATATGTTCCCCTGTAAACCAAAGCCTTGCTTCATAAAAAGTTGTGTTTTGTTTGCAGAACTAATAAAAATAATATGTTCCCCTGTAAACCAAAGCCTTGCTTCATAAAAAGTTGTGTTTTGTTTGCAGAACTAATAAAAATAATATGTTCCCCTGTAAACCAAAGCCTTACTTCATAAAAAGTTGTGTTTTGTTTGCAGAACTAATAAAAATAATATGTTCCCCTGTAAACCAAAGCCTTACTTTATAAAAGTTGCGTTAAATAAGGTCGTATATTCTGCGGTATATTTTGCATTTTTTTTTTTTCACTCAACCGTGAAACATTCACTTGTCTATTTATTTTCCTTTCCTTTCTTAATAAAAAAATACATAAATAAATAAATATTTTTTGAGGTTTACAATTATCTAACATTATTTATAATTGACTAGAAGCCTCCGTGGTGCAGTGGTAACGCTACTCGCCTTGTAAACCAGGGATTGCAGGATCGATCCCGGGCTTCTCCAGACTTTCGGATGAGTCTTTAAACCGAGGTCCCGTCTCCGTATGACCTTAGCTGTTAGTGGGACGTAAAACTAAAACTCACTCACTCACTTTATAATTGACGTGTGTGAACTATGATTATTACAGTGGTAACCCTTGGCAACCAACTGAAAGATGTTTCGTCACACTACACGCGTTTATCTATAGTGCGTGTTAAATTGTTACAAGTTACTAAATTTGATTATTTATTTGTCCTAAGTGATATATTCTATCATATAAACATTAAAAACAACTTATCTTACTTTAAATGGGCCCGTTATATGTGGATATGGGTAATTATCAGGTGGATTTGGGTGGATTTGGGTAAATACAGTGGATTTGGGTAGATTTGGGTTTTTCGACTCACCGCCTTTGGGATCACTTCGCT
>CAUZLF010000570.1:56945-74903 GCA_963580285.1 Lucinisca nassula
TGGTAGGGAGTCACCTAGGCAACATTCCTGTGAAGTTTGAATCAAATTGATCCAAGGGTTTAGGAGGAGTTTTTAGCTCTGGCGGCCATCTTATTTTCTGTGCTATTAAAATAAGCAATGAGCAAAGATGGCTATACACATAGGCTGATCTCTGATATGCAGTTAATCAATGTTATGCTCTGTTTGTTTGTTTGTTTGATTTGAGGTTTTACGTCCCCGATATGCTTTGAATACACGCACCTATATAGGCAAGGGAAAGGAAATGTGATTTATTATGCAACAAATCACTCGTCAAAAGAATGTGAATAGTGATGTCATTAAAAGCCACAGTTCTATGACGTCACTTGTAGATTCTTTGACATTAGATGGTGAAACATTATTTTCTTGCATCTAAAACATTACACAAGGACATAAGTGTGTGTGATATAGTCAATAATGTTTGCGGAATTTCTTCTAACAACTAGCGCCAGTGTTTATGAAACACAATGCCCCCAACTGCTTGACCCTAACACTGCTTGTCCCGAACAGTAATTGAGATATCTTTTTTTTTATTTGGCTGCAATGCTGTAATTTTAGAAGGAAAATAACAGAAGAAAACTGAGTTAATAAGGTCATTTATTTATCACCCCGTACTAGTGTTTTAAGTTACATGACAATACATGTAGCTCATACAGTTTTAGAGATACAGTCAAACCTGTCTTAGTGTCCACCTTTATTTAGTTAGCAACATGTCTTAAGCAAGCATGCATTAAGTTCCCCAAAAATGCAAATGCATTAAAATTCACCTAATCAGTTCATCTACTCATCATCCTGAACCAGCCTGTAAAGTTTCAGGGCTATAGCTCAAACAGTTTTTTGAGATATCTTGCTTACAAGCTTAAAACGCACAAACTTTCAAAGGGGCATAACACAAGAAAAAAAATGGATTTTTTGTCGAAAGTTAATCAGTTCATCTTCTCATCATCCCCAACCATTCTGAAAAGTTTCAGGGCAATAGCTCACCTTGCTTACAAGCTTAAAACACAAAAATTTCAAAGGGCCATAACTGAAGAAAAAAAATTCGGATTTATTTTCAGAAGTTAATCAGTTCATCTACTCATCATCCTAAACCAGCCTATAAAAATTCAACGCAATAGCTCAAACAGTTTTTGAGATAACTTGCTTACTAGCTTCAAACGCGCAAAATTTCAAAGGGGCATAACTCAAGAAAAAATATTGGATTTTTGTCAAAAGTTAATTAGTTCATCTTCTCATCATCCACAACCATTCTGTAAAAATTCAGGGTAATAGCTCAAACAGTTTTTGAGTTATCTTGCTTAAAAGCTTAAAACACAAAAATTTCAAAGGGCCATAACTGAAGAAAAAAAGGTCGGATTTTTTTTCAAAAGTTAATCAGTTCATCTACTCATCATCCTGAACCAGCCTGTAAAGTTTCAGGGCTATAGCTCAAACAGCTTTTCAGATATCTTGCTTACAAGCTTAAAACGCGCAAAATTACAAAGGGGCATAACCCAAGAAAAAAAATGGATTTTGCCAAAAGTTAATCAGTTCATCTTCTCATCATCCCCAACCCCATTCTGTAAAGTTTTAGGGCAATAGCTCAAACAGTTTTTTAGTTATCTTGCTTACAAGCTCAAAACGTAAAAAAAATCAAAGGGCCATAACTCAAGAAAAAAATTTCGGATTTTCTTCAAAAGTTATTTCATCTACTCATCATCCCAAACCAGTCTGTAAAGTTTCAGAACAAAAGCTCAAACAGTTTTTGAGATATCTTGCTTACAAGATTTCAAAGTATTTTTTTTTTTGCAAAGGGGCATAACGCTGACGAAAAAAAAAAATGGATTTTTGTCGAAAGTTAATCAGTTCAGCTTCTCATCATCCCCAACCATTCTGTAAAGTTTAAGGGCAATAGCTCAAACAGTTTTTAGTTATCTTGCTTACAAGCTTAAAACGCAAAAAAAATCATAGGGCCATAACTGAAGAAAAAAATTTCGTTTTTTTTTCAAAAGTTAATCAATTCATCTACTCATCATCCTGAACCAGCCTGTAAAGTTTCAGGGCAATAGCTCGTACAGTTTTTGAGATATCTTGCTTACAAGCTTCAAACGCGCAAAATTTCGAAGGGGCATAACTCAAGAAAAAAATTGGATTTTTGTCAAAAGTTAATCAGTTCATCTACTCATCATCCCCAACCATTATGTAAAGTTTCAGGGCAATAGCTTTAACAGTCTTTGAGTTATCTTGCTTACAAGCTTAAAACACAAAAAGTTCAAAGGGCCATAACTCAAGAAAAAATTTTGGATTTTTTTCAAAAGTTAATCAGTTCATCTACTCATCATCCCAAACCAGTCTGTAAAGTTTCAGGGCAAAAGCTCGAACAGTTTTTGAGATATCTTGCTTACAAGATTTCAAAGTATTTTTTGAAAAGGGGCATAACTCAAGAAAGGGGCATAATCCTGATGAGAAAAATAACATGGGTCAATTATTTTTTCGTAAGAAATCCATATATGAAATTTCAAAAACCTAGCGACCATGGTTCTTAAGTTATGCTTTGCAGTAAACAAGAGGCCCATGGGCCACTATGCTCACCAGAGCTCAGGTGGGCACTGCCGAATGTCAGCCATGTATTTTAACATGATATCATTTTAATCTACCAATTATAAAGCCTCCCAAATGAACCCCTATATCAACATGAGCATCCATCTGGACTCAGTATCTAAAACATTAGGCCTTATATTAGGTAGAGGGTGTAGGGCATGGACCCAATGGAGCACTGGTCCCGAGGTTATAAAACTTTTTTCATGCTCAACACAACTGAGCATGAAACTTGTGGTGCTCATAGAAATTAAAATACTAAGAAGTTGGGCGATTTTTCTTTCTCAGATAGCAGAGAATGTTACTTATCCTGCTCACAAATTTTAAAATGCCGACAAATGTTGGCATTTTAAAATTTGTTAGCAGGACAAATTTCTTGCTCGTGTGAGTTGAGCATGAAAAAAGTTTTATAACCTCAGGGCCTGGTTGGAAACACTACATGCGTCTTATCATAAGGAATAAGAACATATATGGTGTAGCAATGGGGATCTGTATACCGGAGTTACAAGGCCTCTTAAGTGGTGGAGGGGTTTGGGCATGTCCTGTTGATCCCAGGAAAGCCCAAGATTGTTGTCCCTATAAGGACAAAGAATATATATATATATATGGTTTATGGGTGGGAATCTGAATGGTTTCTGATATATGAGGCCCTTCTATGACGTGGAGAGGGGAGGAATGGCCCCTGCGACCCCCAAGTGGGTGTGCTATTGATAAGGAACAAGAACATACATGTATATGATTATGGGTTGGGGATTTGAATGGTTTCTGAAATATATGGCCTTTTAAAGTGGAGGGGTGGGGCGCATTGCCATAGCACAAAGTGACCCCCAGGTTGGTGTGACTGAATGAGTCTTATCATTAGGAGTGAGTGAGTTTTTGTTTTACGTCCCACCAACAGCTAAGGTCATACGGAGACGGGACCTCGGTTTAAAGACTCATCCGAAAGTCTGGAGAAGCCCGGGATCGATCCTGCGATCCCTGGTTTACAGGCGAGTAGCTTAACCACTGCACCACAGGGGCTTCTATTTATCGTAAGGAACAAGAATATTATAGTTTATGGGTGGGGATCTGAATGATTTCTGAGATATATGGCTTTTAATGAAGTAAAGCAGTGGGGCATGACCCAGGCAGTCCGGATGACTCCCAAGCTAGTGTTATTTGAATGTGTCTTATCACAAAGAAGATAATTATATATGGTTAAGGGGTGGGGCTCTGAACAGTTTCTGAGATATATAGCCTTTTGTGAAGTGATGGGGTGGGACAACCTGGCTTGACCCGGGAGACCTCCAGGTTGACGTCAATGAATGTGTCTTATCATAAGGAACAACAATATATATGGTTAGAGGTGGGGATCTGTAAGGTTTCCAAGATATTGGGTCTTTAATGAAATGAAGGGGTGGGGCACGACTCCTGCACATACTGGGGGACCCCAAGGTTAGTGTCAATGAATGCGTCATATCATAAGAAACAAGAATATATAAGGTTTTGGGGTGGGGATCTGAATGGTTTCTGAGATAGATGGCCTTTTGTGAAGTGGAGGGGTGGGGCAAGGCCCCGGTGCACCAAGGAAGACCCCCAAATTGGTGTCAATGAATGAGTCTCTTCATAAGGAACAAGAATATATAGGGTTTAGGGGTGGGGATCTGTAAGGTTTCCAAGATATTGGGCCTTTTATGAAATGGAGGGGTGGGGGCATGACCCCGGAACAAACCGGGGGGACCCCCAGTTTGGTGTCACTGAATGCGTCTTATCATAAGGAACAAGAATATATATGGTTTTGGGGTGGGGATCTAAATGGTTTCTGAGATATATGGACTTTGGTGAAGAAGAAGGGGTGGGGAAAGGCCCAGGCGCACCCCCTGAAGCCCCAAGTTGGTGTCAGTGAATGTATATTTTCATAAGGAACAAGAATATATATGGTTTAGGGGTGGGGATCTGTAAGGTTTCCAAGATATTGGGCCTTTTATGGAATGGAAGGGGTGGGGCATGACCCCAGCACGTACCGGGGGACCCCTAGGTTGGTGTCACTGAATGCATCTTATCAAAAGGAACAAGAAATATATATGGTTTTGGGGTGGGGATCTGGATGGTTTCTGAGTTATATGGCTTTTCATGAAGTGGAGGGGGCGGGGCAAGGCCCTTGCTTAACCTGGGGGACCCCCATGTTGGCATTAAAGCATATGGCTGAATGACATTTACTCAAGGAACATTTCTATAAAAGTTTTGTCAAAATATCTGCAATAACTTGGCAGCAAATGCCATTTTTCAATTTTCCCTATTATAAGTCTATGGAAAATCTAAGTTGCCATAGCAACCAAACTAAAGAGCCAAATTTTATAAAAAACACAAAACCTGTAAAGGCAAATATGGTGAATATTTCCAAAAACTCTCAGTCTAATAGGGCATACGGTTTCTGAGGAGATGACTTTTTAAGGGGGTTTTTTCTATTTTTTTTCATTTTGGTTTCCATGGCAACCAGCCAAAATAAGCAATAGGCCTAAAATCATATGGCAGATGGAAGATTGCTTAAAGAACATTTCTATGAAAGTTGTGTCAAAATATCTGTAAAGGCTTGGCGGTTAATGCCACTTTTCTATTTTCCCCATTATAAGTCTATGGAAAATCTAAGCTGCCATAGCAACCAACCTCAAGATTCGAATTTCACAAAAAACACAAAACCTGTAAAGGCAAATATGGTGAATATTTTCATAAAGTCTCTGCCTCCTAGAGCATATGGTTTCTGAGGAAATGATTTTTAAGTATTTTTTTTTCTTTTTTTTTTTTTTTGCATTTTGGTTTCCATGGCAACCAATTAAAATGAGCAGTAGGCCTGAAATCATTTGGCAGATAGTAGATTGCCTAAGGAACACTTCTATGAAAGTTTTGTCAAAATATCTGCAGAGGCTTGGCAGTAAATGGCATTTTTCAATTTTCCCCAATATAAGTCTATGGAAACTCCAAGTTGCCACAGCAACCAAACTAGTGAGCAGATTTTCATAAAAAACACAAACTTTCAATCCCCCAGCCCAAGAATGCTAAAGATAAAATTTGGGCCAAATCGACCCAGTGGCTTCAGAGAAGATGTCGTTTGAAAGTGTTGATGCAGACGCAGCCGGACAACTGCCTATCCTATAAGCTCCCCCGGAGCCTTCGGTTCTGGTGAGCTAAAAAGCGGGACGGAAGGAAGGACGAACAGGGCACAACCAATATGCCCCCACAACTTCTTAGAAGTTGGGGGCATAATGACTGAAGATTGGGAGAATTTGGAGAAAAAAAAATTATTGTGGATTTTTTTTTTTTTGTTAGAATCGAAACAGATCCACTCTAGCAGTGATTTGTTGAGTAATAAATCCGTCTGTCGGTCAGTTGCAAGCAGACAAATCACTCATGCTACGCTCTCATGATTTGATCTACTTCACAATACAACTGACATCCAAACTGTGATGTATTACTCAACACATCACTACTAGAGCTGATCTGTTTCTTAAATAGAAAGAATAAAAATATCTGGCCGAACTTGATCCCAAAAGTTCACAAATGCTTGGGGTGAGGTCACTTGCATTTTGCTATAATTGGAACACTTACCATCATCTTAAAACATGTTTAGAAACTTCTAGACAAGGTTTAAAAAAAAGTTTTTTCCACTATCAAGGCTCAAATTAATAAAGATAACACTCTTTTTGAAAATGAAAGTAGACACACATGCAAAAACTAAGAAGCATGCACAAATCAAAAGAACGAAACTATGACTTACTGACATCCATCAATAAGGTAAACATTTGCCTTCACAATGCTGGGCTCACTACTTTCTGATTTTGTGATACAGCTGAGAAATATTCCAAAAACAGTGCAATCTAGTAAATTGAGCATTTCATGTCTGCACACAAACTGGGTTCAAAGCCTGGCACCCGGCTAATATGCAGTCTTTCCATCTAAAGTGGGTTGCCAGTCTAAGCGGATTTTGTTTTGTCCCATTCCTTTGTCCGTCAAAATAAATACAAAACAAAACTCGTCTAGACTGGTTACCCACGTTATCGCAGTACATGGATAGCAACCGGGAATCACGCTTTGAGTGCGGACAATAGCTGCTCAATTTTACTGGAATGGGTTGTTTTGGGAAGTTTTCTCAGCTGTATTACAATATCAGAAAGTAGCAAAACCTGCAATGTGAGGGCAAATGTTTACCTAATCGAAGGCTGTAGGTAAGTTGTAGTTGTGTGTGTTTGATTTGTGCAGGCTTCCTGCCCTACATCATAGTGTAGATTATATTTTCTTGTCCTTTGGGATCATTGATTCCATTGTGGAATTTGAAAATATCTGAGGGTCACTGATGAGGCCTAATTGGCCGAAACTAGCTAGTCTGGCCCAGAATACATGCACACTCCATATTTTTCACTTCTGTGGTGCATTCCTTGCTTCCAAAGGATACCCCTTTTATAGAACATATTCATAGTTTCTGCATGGCTGTCTACTTTTGTTTTCAAAAAGAATGTTATCTTTACTAATTTGAGCCTTGATAGTAAAAAAAACGTTTTTTAAACCTTGTCTAGAAGTTTCAAAACATGTATTATGATGATGGTAAGTGTTCCAGTTATAGCAAAATGCAAAAATGACTTGAAAAAAACCTTAACAGGTGACTTGAGCCCAAGCATCTGTGCCAAAATTGGGCTGAAATAACACAGGCCAACTCAGGCACAGATAACTGGGGTCAGGTCTCTTTTGCTAATGCTTTTTCAAAGTTATTTTTGCATTTTGCTTTTACTGGAACATCATCATAAAACATGTTTAGAAACTTCTGGACAAAGTTTAAAAAAAAACATCTTTGTTACTATCAAGGCTCAAATTTGTGAAGATAACACTCTTTTTGAAAAAGAAAGTAGACATTCATGCAGAAGCTATGAAGCATGCACAAAACAAAAGAACACAACTGCAACTTACCTACATTCTTTGATTTGGTAAACATTTGTCTTCACAATGCAGGTAAAAACTACTTTCTGATTTTTTGATACAGCTGAGAAATATTCCAAAAACAACATAATCTAGAAAATTGAGCACTTCATGTCTGCCCTCAACATGGGTTCAATGCGTGGCCCCCATGCAGCTAATATGCATTCTTTCCAGGTAAAGCTGGTAACCAGTCTGTTTTGTACTGTTCCTTTGTCTGTCAAAATAAATATTAAAAAAATCTAAGCCTGCCCAGGCAAAGCGGTCTGAGTCGGCCCGTCCATACTTATAAACCCTTTTGGTTTCATTCGACAGCAGGGCTTGAGATGTCATTTCATCTCAATGTCGGGTAAAAGTCCCACAAAATTGGAAGCAACGTCTCCAAAATGACCTTTCCAGTGTTGACAGGGACTTTAAACCTCAAATCAAACAAATTAAAAAAAACGTTAAGTCTGGTTACCCGCTTTAGAGCAGTACATGGATAGCAACCTGAAGCTGCTTTGAAAGCAGACATTAGATGCCCAATCTTACTGGAATGGGGATAGTTCTATCTATATCTATACGGCATGACCCTTTCTTTCTTTCTACTAATACTGTGATCGGTCACATTTGACCATTACTCGCAGGTGTACGTTACATACACTCCAGGTTGTAGGGTTCAAATCCTACACAGTAATCATGTAATTATGGTAGGGGTCTTTAACCTGCACAGATGACTCTTCCTGCACAGGGGGCCTCCAGTTAACGTCCCGATCCAAAGGACGGTGCACTTTTTGGCATTCATCGCTGCAAATGATGTCAATGGAGCGTATTTGGCCACTGAAATAATCACCACCTTTGGGGATCGAACCGGGGTCCTCTGGCATCAGAGGCAAGTGCAAAACCATTGAGCTATCACGCATCCACAAGTTTGCGAACATTTATCAGCTGTATTACAATATCAGAAAGTAGCATAACCAGCATTGTGAAGGCAAATGTTTATCTAATCCAAGGATGTAAGTTGAAGTTGTGTTCGTTTGATTTGTGCATGCTTCATAATTTCTGCATGGATGTCTACTTTCTTTTTAAAAAGCGATATCTTTGCTAATTTGAGCCTTGATAGTAAAAAAACACGTTTTTTAAACTTTGTCTAGAAGTTTCTAAACATGTTTTATGTTGATGGTAAGTGTTTCAATTAAAACAAAATGCAAAAATAACTTTGAAGAAACATTAGCAAGGACCAGGACCGAAACGACCCGGTGTCCGAAACAACTTAGGGCCTAAACGTCCCGCGATCTTTAAGACATAGGTTATTCCAGTCAATGGGGGGTTAATCATACGCTATTTCAGGATAGATGATGGGGATAATATGTTGTTGTTGTTGTTGTATATCTATAAGGCATTTTATCGCTGCCTATAGCTAAATAAGAACGAATTCTATTTGTTGCTATGTGTGTTTATTTGTCGTGTAGAACAATGGACGCAATCTGAAAGAGAATGAAAGATGCGTAAGGTCCTAAGGGAAAACCTAGGTTTGGTGCAAATGACAAATATAAAATGCCAACACCGAATATGCAAATAACGCACAGGAAATACAAACACCGAATATGATATCTGTGGTGTTGATGGCATTGATATACCTTTAACAGGTCCAAGAAAACCACCAATCTGGCTATTCTAGCTTAATTTGGCTACTATAGCCCGATTTAGCTATTAAAGAATGTATTATACAATGTTTATGAAGGGAATCTTTCTGAGTCGCAACGAGTCGCATTTTCATCTTTTGATAAAATCAACGATAATATATGACAAAGTCACTCGGCACAACAATTCCTCCCGAAGCGCATCCCATTTTTATGTAGAAACCTTAATTGTTGTTACTATTAGTTACAGAATGCGGAAATATCGCAAAAACCTAACACGTTTACATTATTTTCCGCTTTTTTCAACCTTGTCCGTCGAACTTTCTGTTGCTGCTCACCATTTCAATCCCAAAATGCAGCATTCCGTTCTGGTCTCCAGCCTGCAGCAGCCAAACTGAAAAATCAGGTCAAGTATGGTGGATTGTGGTTGTCAATCTGTAGAAATCGGATTGCGACTGCAAATGCTTTACTGATGTAGTTGATTATATGTTTCAATGGCATTTCCGTGCGTTTGTGCGGGCAATATTAAGAAGATGGATAAAGATGTGAGTTGGGGCTTCTATACAACCCGTTTTATTTGCTTTCAAACCTGCTAAGCACTGTAGAAATCACAATTCATTGGCTATTCATAGGAAAGAATGACCCCAGTAGGCACACGACGTAATTGTGACGTCAAATCGACGTCGGTACGACGTCATGACGTTTATGCAACGTCACTTCGACGTCGGTGCAACGTCATGATGTTGCACCGACGTCGAATTGACGTTGCCATAGCGACGTGTGCCTGCAGGGACGGGCCAATGTCGGGTCTATAGCAACGTCGTATCGCTGTCGGGCCGATGTTTGCCCGCTGTTGCGTGCTAGCTGTGCTACACTAAGAACTGACATTTACAAAGAATAATTATTCCATCAGACCATTAGATAATACTCTTCCCGATTGGATCATGGTTCAGAGGGTAGCTAAGTTTACCCTTTTGGTAAGATGTAGGAACTAACTTTCCCATATCACAGGTCCTGGTGTAGGGATGTCATATGACGTGTCACCAGAAATGTGTTTGACCAGTAACTGCCATGAACACAGACATGATCCACACATTTATTCCTCATGTTATTTTGCGTATACGTGGAACTAACGCATGTATTTTGTGTAAATCATGCTATACGTACATTTTAGCGCCAAGTTTGGGTATAAATAGAGTCGTTTAATAATAAAACTTTAGACACAGCTGAAGAAATCGAGGTAAGACGTTTAGTGTAATCTTTGTATCGCATTGTTTGCTTGGATGTCTTGCTGAATAGCAGTCATAGACATACAATGTTGATTGGCATTTGGCACAATTGTGATGAAGATTTACGTATGAAAATGTAAAATGATTGATTTGATGTTTTTTTGTTTTTTTTTTTATTGGTTTTGGTTTTACGGCCCTTTCGAGATTATTTCACTCATATCGAGCCGATCGTTAATCAGAGGTGGGCGAAAACCGGAGTAAGCGGAGAAAAACAACCTGATCTTACGTTGCAGAACTTGGCGATTTGAGGTTTTACGTCCCCTTCAACACTAAAAGGTCATTTTGGGATTTTTGCTTCAAATTTTGTGGGACTTTTACCCGACATTGAGATGAAATGATATATCAAGCCCTGCAAACCAAACAAACCAATTTAACCAAAAGGGTTTATATGATTGGACGGTAGATAAAACAATAAAAGAGCTGCTTCTCCTGAAAGTGCATATTCACCCTGAGTGTCAAGTGAATCCATTGGCTGTGGATGGACCCTTACAGAAACCATAAAAGATTTGTTTTAGCCTACACTCCACAATATTAACTACTAGTTCCAACATCCCAAAAAGTATCGTTATAGAATTTTTTTTTCAAATCCACAATGTGTCGCATATCAAATTCTTTAAATGTATTCATACGCAAGAACTGCGCTAACCAAGGTTTTATATGAATATTTCCACTTTCACATTCCCAGCAGCCACATAACGTTAACACGACGTCAGATAGACGTGTAAGTAACCTAATGACATTACTACAAAGTCACATTAACCTCAATGCAACGTCTTGACGTCTACCCAACATCAAATCTACATTTATGCAACGTTATGGCGTTCGGTACCGTCGTTCATTTGACGTTGCGCTTGTGACGTGTGGTGCTGGGTAACTATTGCACCACCACCCCGACCCCGCACACAGTTTTTGGCCGGTTATACATCAAAATAAAAAAAAATCACACTGGCGCATGTGCGCCACTCAGGAATCAATGCAAACCAGCAGGCACACGTCGCTGTGGCAACGTTAAATCAACGTCGGTGCAACTTCATGACGTGGCGCCGACGTTGATGTGACGTTACAGTCATGACATGACGTTATATCAACGTCAATCCGACGTCGCTTTTACGGCATATGCCTGCTGGGAAATGATATATACATGTAAGCACCCATGAAATCTCAGATCAGCCTGCGCACCCGTGCAATGGGATCAGAGTATTCAATGTAAAGAACCCATAGCCAGGCATCGACCAGTAACTTCATGTCGTCAGAAGAAAGGTTAATCAGGTTGATAGAGATTATCGTAAATCTATTAAAAGCAGTTTTTCGCTATTATTATATACAGTATTAAACTGATGTCTTTTATTGTTCACCGTAGATTGTGACTCAGATGATGCGGAAACCAGCTGCTGACACAGCAAGGGACGCTACTCAGAGAGATAGCAGCGGAAAACCTTCGAGAAGCTGTGAGTCGTATTTTCTGTAGATTTCAAGACATTTGAAGGCGTAGAAGTTGTTTTAAGAAGTAAAAATTACCATTTCTTAGATTTTTCCAAAAAATACACTTCTCCCTCTCTTGCCGTGGTGCAGCTTGCACTGATTATACAGCAACTATTTATTGACTTTATGATGACGTATTCGACATGAACCGGATTTCGTGCGACAACGTGCGAAACGAAAGTTACATGGAAGTCTTGTATTTACAATGTAAAGTGTATGACCAAAATCGGGCTATAGTAGCCAAATTAAGCTAGAATAGCCAGATTGGTGGTTTTCTTGGACCTGTTTAAATAAGCCTGAAATGCTCGATGTGACAATACAGCATTTTCTCCATATGTATAAAGGATAGTAACTCTTCTCAAGCTAAACTACAACTGCAATTATATAACTGAATTATCCTATAATACGGACATGAACATGTCCGTCTATAGACTAAGAGGTGCACGCGTTGTCATAACAACGTTATTCGCTTCCCTGATAAATATTTTTTGATGGTCAAATAACGTGAATTCTCGGTGAGACTATGCGAGACAACTTCCTGTGTATGGTTCACGCGTTCTTCCATCAAATAAAATGTCTGCCTTTCACACAGTCGGTCCCCAGTCTAGTACAACATTCGTCTTTTACGATACTTTTTTCTCCTTTTCGTATTTCAATCCGCTATATGTATTACTTTTTGACGTATCCGACCAAATAAAAATAAATAAATAAATAAAAACTTGTAAATTCGGATTCTTCAAAAACGTCACGATGACTGCTTCTCTATTATTCATCCATGTTGCAGAGACGCTTATTGCATTTTCATAGACAAACTGTCTGACAGTTGGCGCAAAATAAAAACATCGAGTACCAATCTTTTGTTTACCTTCCGGCAGCGTTATTTGACAGAAACAGGTTAGTTTTCGTTTATTTCCAGTATTTCCATGGTAGTTCCGACTCGCAGTGTGTGATACAATCAAGCATGAATTAATGCCTGATGGGGGCCTTGGAATTCCTTTTCTTCTTTTACTGCAACACCCTCACACGAGGCTTATGTGCAGGTGTACATTAACCTCGAAGGAGGGGTTCACCCTCCTGGTGTATGAATGTCATTTGACGTGTCACCAGTAATAATTCTGATTCTGATTCAGAATCAGGGTTGGCAGTAAACAGAGATAGATAATTAAAAGAAGCACTAGGGTCTAAAAGATTTTGAAGGGCATTGTAATAGGAGCATCATGTGTTTTTCTCATAGGGAAATGCACAAGTGACTTACTTAAGTACCAGGAGAATATAGGCAGCGATAAAATGCCTTATAGATATACAACAACAACAAGATAGATAATATTGGAAGGTCTCTTTTATTTGTGCAGGGGATGGTTCTCCCTGCACAAGGGGCCTCCAGTTGACGTCCCGATCAGAAGGACTGTGCACTTTGTGGCATTCATCCCTGCAATTGATGCCAGAGGTCCCGGGTTCGATCCCCCGCAGCGGCGATCAAATTTCGGTGTCCGAACACGCTCCATTGGCATCATTTGCAGGGATGAATGTCACAAAGTGCAACATCCTTCGGATCGGGACTTTAACTGGAGACCCCCTGTGCAGGGAGAACCATCCCCTGTGCAGGTTAAAGAACCCCACCGTAATTACATGCTTACTGTGTAGGCTTTCATCATGCAAAACCTTTATTGTATGTAATCTACACCTGCGAGCAATGGCGAAATGTGACCGATCACAGTATCAGTAGAAAGAAAGAAAGTGTAGCAGTTCGGACACCACGATGTTCTTACATACAGCAGTCTCATTATCTGGATGAAGAAGAGAGCAGTTAGAGCCTGACTTGGGACCAACGGCAATAGATCAGGACACATCCATGAAAGACACTAGTCGCATGTCATTTGTAAACATTGTCAGTTAAACAAGTGTTTCTTTGACATGCTTCTTGTGTACCCTTAAGGCAGCTAATTTGATTTGGATCTGTTCATGAACAACCAGATTGAGACGGATGTTCGTACGACCCTGCAGATCCCAGCACATGACTGGCAGATGTAGATGACTTGGTTAACAGACAAATTTACTGTCCATGGGATCTGAACTCGAATATTCATGATAACAGAAAGTAGTGCAGCACTTTGGTGCAGTGGTAGCGCATCGGATTTGTGATCGAGAGGTTGCGGGTTCAAGCCTTACTCTGACGAAAGTGTTGTGCCCTTCATCCACATTGCTTAAAAAATAAAAAATAAGTACTGGTTACCACCCATGAAATCCTGCTCGTAATGCTCAGATGTGAGCGAGTAGCAGTATAAATAGGAGAAAAGAAAGAAAAAAAAGGATTTGCGATTCAGATAAAGAGAAAAGATGGGAAAATGGTGACAATATTTTTGACTATTTGAAAAAGATTTAATGGATAACCGTGAAATGTCATGTTGTGATTGTTCCAACAAGCACCCACAACTTTCCTTTTTAGCTCTACTGTCATATATTGACAAGGTGAGCTTTTGTCACTGTGATCACTTTTCGTCTGTAGTCCATGTGTGCGTCCGTAAACAATTCTTCAAACCACATCTCCTAAACCACTGATCAAATTTTGACCAAACTTTACAGGAATGATTCTTATCTGGACCCCTTTCAAAGTTGTTCAAATGGTTCCGCTCCGTTGCACATCTAGGTCACAACAGCCAAATATAGATTTTCTGTTTCACTGAAAACTTGAAAAATCTTCTCTGAAACCACAAATCCCAGGCCTTCGATATTTGGTATGAAGCTTCATCTAGTTGACCTCTACCAAGATTGTTCAAATTATAGCCTCCGCCCCAGGGGCCTTTCGTTTTACATTGGCTTATATTGGGAAAATCTTTAAATATCTTCTTCTCTGAAAATGCAAGATATTTGCTGTGAAGCTTCAACTAGTGGACCTCTATCAAGATTGTTCAATTCATAGCACCAGGGCCAAAAATGCCCCCGCCCCGGGGCCCTTTGGTTTTTTCATACGCTTATAAAGGGAAAATATTTATAAAATCTTCTTCTCTGAAACCACAAGGCCCCCGTCTTTGCTATTTGGTATGAAGCTTCATCTACTGGACCTCTACCAAGACTGTTCAAATTATATCCCCAGAGCCCTTTGGTTTTACATAGATTTATAGGGAAAATTTTTAAAAATCTTCTTCTCTGAAACCGCAAGGCCCAGTTCTTTGATATTTGGTGTGAAGCTTCATTTAGTGAACCTCTATCAAGATTTTTCAAATTATAGGCCTAGTGCAATAAATGCCCCTGCCCTGGTTTAACAAAGGCTTATATAGGGAAAATCTTTAAAAATCTTCTCGGAAACCGCATGGCCCAGGTCTTTGATATTTGGTATGAAGCTTCATCTAATGGAGGGCTACCAAGATTGTTCAAATTATACCCCTGGAACCAAAAATGCCTCCACCCCAGGGGCCTTTGGTTTTGCATAGGCTTATATAGGGAAAATCTTTAAAAATTTTCTTCTCTGAAACCGCAAGACCCAGGTCTTTGGTATTTAGCGAGAAGCTTCAGCTAGTGAACCTCTATCAACAGTATTCAAATTATAGCCCTAGGGCCAAAAATGCCCCCATCCCGGGGCCCTTTGGTTTTATAGGCATATATAGAGAAAATATTTAAAAATCTACATCTCTGAAACCATAAGGCCCGGGTCTTTGATATTTGGTATGAAGCTTCATCTACTGAACCCCTCCCAATATTGTTCTAATTATAGCCCTAGGGCCAAAAATGTCCTCGCCCTTGGGCCCTTTGGTTTTACATAGACTTCTATAGGGAAAATCTTTAAAAATCTTCTTCTCATTAACATTATAGGGAAAAATTTTCAGGGAATAGAAATCCCTGTATAACAGGGAAAATGTTTAAAAATCTTCTTCTCCAAATCTGAGATTGTTCAAATCATAGCCCTTGGGCCAAAAATGCCTCCGCCCCGTGCCTTTCTGTTTTTACATTGACTTATATATCGGGAACTTTAAGAAAATCTTCCATTCTGAAACCGCAAGGCCCAGGTCTTTGATATTTGGTGGTCTATCAAAATCAAGTCGACCTCTATCAAAAGTGTTCAAATTATAGCCGTAGGAAATAGAAGTCAAGGCAATGAAAACATTTGAAATCTTCTTGTCTGAAAGGAGAAGGCCAAGGTCTTTGATAATTGACATGAAGCTTCGTCTTGATGATTTCACCAAGATTGTTCACATTTTCAATTATTTCTCTGTGAGAAATATCGTTTTTCTTTTTCATAGAAAATCCTGTATTTACTTGGTAAAAATTTAATATACATATTTATTTCAAAATTTCTATGACAGGCAATACATATATACATACAATAATAAGTCATAGGAACGAAAGCTTAATACAGTGTTGATGGGGACATTAACACATTGTATGCTAGTAGACTTTTCCACTGCCATACGTTGGACAAGTCCATTTGTCACATAAGGGGGTCAGCCCTATTTTTTTTTTCGGGAGCCAACAACAGATTTTTTTAAATAGAAACTTAAACAATATTCACCTCTGAAACCAGGCCTTCAATATTTGGTGCATACATGTAGCTTCATTTAGGACCTCGGCCACGATTGTTCAAATTCTAGTCCTGGGACCAAAAATGCCCCCGCCCCGGAGCCCTTTCGTTTTACATAGACTTACGTACGGAAAAGCTTTAAAAATCTTCTTGTCTGAAACCAGAAGGCTCAGGTATTTGATATTTGGTATGAAGCTTCTTCTTGTAGACCACTATCAAGATTGTTCAAGTTATAGCTCTGGGGCCCCTGGGTTTTACATTGACTTATATAGGAAAAATCTAAAAAAGAAAATCTCCTCTGAAAGCGCAAGGCCCAGGTCTTTGAAATTTTGGGTTTAGCTTCATCTATTGGACCTCTACCAAGATTGTTCAAATTATGCCCCTGAGGCAAAAAATTCCCCCGCCACATTGAACTTCATCTGCTAATCGGCCTCCCACTGTGCAAGTTGATCCAGGTCATCTTGTAAAATAAGACATTCAGACGGAGAATATATACAGGACACATTATCAGCAAACAAACTGACTGATGACCTGATATTATCAGTCAGATCATTTATGAAAACTAAGAAGACCGGTCCAAGCCGGTCCAAGGACTGAACCTTGGGGGGGGGGGGGGGGGGGGGGGGGGGCTCCAGATAAAACAGGGACTTGATCAGATGCTTGGCCATCAAGTACAACTTCTTGTGAGCCCACAGAGAGCCATGAGCTTATCCACCTATGTGTGGATCTGCTTATCCCATAGTAGTCAAGTTTATTTAACAGCCCTCTGTGAGCTAGGTACCTTCAATTTTGTCAAAGGCCTTCGAGAAGTCTATGATGATCAAGTCTGTCTGTTTGTGGCCACGATTTATTTCCCCATCCAGATTGCCCACAATGTCATGGTAAAATTGAACAAGTTGCATTTCGCAAGACCTTTGACTTCGCAAACCATGTTCACTGGTGAAGGATTGTCTATGGACGTGTCACCAGTAAACAATTCTGATTCTGACAGCAAGAATGCTCACAAAGGCTATACAGTCAGCAGTCAACAAGAATGCTCTCAAGTAAAGCTATACAGAACCAAAAATGTTGTCTGTTTCAACAAGGGACGTAAGTTAACCCTTATCTTGCTGAATATTCATTTAAGCCACACCCATTTCTGTCTATCAACCAATCAAATTACTTGATGTAATTTATTGCTACAAATTCATAAACTGAATACCAAACAGTGTAGATCCTGATCAGGTGGCTTCTTCAGAAGCCACCTGATCTGGATCTATGCTGTTTGAAAATATAGGGGTTGTCGTGAACAGCAAGATAAGGGTTAAAGCATATTGGTAAAGTGGCTTGCAATTATTCACTCGGACTTCAAGTTCAGGTAGGTTAAAACACTATCATCTTTGCTTTTAAACATTAACTGAACGATAATGTTCATGTCCGTATCTAGGCTGTGCCTAAGTTCATATTAGCCACTTGGTACTTAAATAAATATAACGCAGTAAAGAAAGATTAGTTTTCAACGAATATCGGT
>CAUZLF010000570.1:74926-124409 GCA_963580285.1 Lucinisca nassula
GTTTTCAACCTTTCTAACGATCGCTTTGTTTCAGTTATGATTAATACGTCGTTGTGATGTACACCGTCCTACTAAACACCCACGGCCGGTCTCCCTATTTGGTGACAAGAAGTGACAAGAGGCGACAAGAAGTGACAAGAGTTTTTTATGGTGACAAGAGTGTTAAAATGCATTTGCGACCCTTTCTTTCTTTCAGCTTCCGTGCTCTTCAGATTTTATTGTCTGGAATAAAGTCAGGCTGGTGACAAGAAAATTTTACATGTAAAATATGATATAAACATTTTTGCAAGCATTTGAATTCCTTTTAAGACTCCTATGATGCACTGCAGCTAAGTAATCGAGCCGGAGAAACGCAAACGCTCGCATGCGTATTAAAGCCTGTAAATGACTACATCCCTATCATAAACCAAATTATTTACTGTAACATGACTATGCAAATGATTTGTCCATGCCTGAAAATGAATTTCATGCAATATAAGACACAAGAACCCCAATTGACCCACTAGAATATCAGGGCCGTCTTCAGGTTTTCATGTCGGGAATAAATTCAAGCTGGTGACAAGACTATGTACACGATGTGTCTTACTGTCACACAAAATTCCAATAAAATCTGTATAGACCTCAGCAGAGATTCATATATCAGGATGCGCATATGCGCAGGCTGATCCAAGTCTTTTCTAGGCACACATGCTCGATGACGCTTCCGTGCTCTTCAGATTTTATTGTCTGGAATAGAGTCAGGCTGGTGACAAGAAAATTTACATGTATGAAATGATCTACTATATTTCTCCGTCACATAAAAGTATGCCCTCTGCAGAAAAAACAAACCAGACTGCGCATATGCACAGGCTGATCCAAGTCTTTCCTAGGCACACTTACCTGACGACGCTTCAGTGCCTCTTCAGATTTTTTTTTTTGGTCGGGAATAAATTCAAGTTAATTTGGTGACAAGAAAATTTTTCACGTATAGATGAGTTTAGGACGCCACCGGTCGCTAAGGAAATGCTATCCCACGATTCCGTATTTTTGCGCATGCGCAGTTTTGTGTGGCAAAAAATAACCGTTGTTATAGCAGTTATTAATTTCTTTGAATTTGGCAATTTTAAATAGAGCGTAAGGTAAAGGTAACGTATGTCTTGCATCACTGTGGCGTCTAGCTGGTGTTGGCTGACAATTGGGTTAGACCTGCTATCCTTGCAGCAGGTAAGGGTAGAGGGGAGTGCTCTTATTCCATCTGTTTCTACACTTCCATTCATTTTCCTCTTTCTCCTCTGTCTTTTACTTTAACCTACGATCTCTTCTATATTTTCCTCCCATTCTCTGGGAGACGAGACAAAATTACCCACATGGGTTGACGTGTCGTTAAACCCAAAACAATTAATAATCGAATAATTAACTGACAATGGTCGCGTAATGATGCTCTACTCGCAAGACAAACGATGCGACAGTGAAGATGATTGGTTGGTTGGTTGAATTGTAGTTTAATGTCCCCAACAACACTATTTAGGTCATTTTGGAGACGTTGCTTCCAGTTTTGTGGGACTTTTACCCGACCTTGAGATGAAATGATATCTCAAGCCCTGCCGCCTAATGGAACCAAAAGGCTTATATGCATTTGACGGTCTGACTCACATCACTTTGTCTGGGCAATCTTAGTCCTTCTAAGCGGTTTACCAGTAATCATGTGTGGTCAGTTTCAGCTCTGTATGGAAGCACCATGCAGCCTAATCTATTTCTCCAAGCCCCGATGGGCGGGGGCGAGACAGTGAAGATGAATCGAAGGATTACCAACCTGACGGATTAAACATGTGGGTGATAAAGATCAATCGTTTACAACCAGTAACAGGGTTGTTTGAATATTGAAATTCACCGTCCCCGCGAACCCCGCCCATCGAGGCTTGAAGAAATAGATGGGCTGCATGATGCTTCCACGCAGAGCTGAAACCAACGCACACGAGTAGTGGTAAACCATTTAGAGGATCTAAGCCAGCCCAGGCAAAACGGTGCGAATCGGACCGTCTATGCTTATAAACCCTATTAGTTTCATTGGGTGCCAAGGCTTTAGGTGTCATTTCATCTCAATATCGGATAAAAGTCCCACAGAATTGGTAGCAACGTATCCAAAATGACCTCTATATTGTTGACGGTGAAATCTCAAAACAAACAAATCACCGTCCCCGTTACCACTATTTGGGTCATTTTTGAGACTTTGCTTCCTATACCCACATAGAGATTACAAGCCTTGTCGCCAAATACAAAAGATGTGGCTAATTGTGGTTTACCAGTACTCATGTGCGTTCAGTTTTAGCTCTGCGAACCAAGGGCCTCTCGTATACCGTACAGACACTCTACAGACTGAGATACCGGGCCACACCTTCGACCTTTTACATTATGCCCCCTGCCTAATGAGATTCGTCCCGAATCTCTAAGTGCATCCAGTCTGGCTATGGTACTTCCATGTTCAGGTTCTTCAAAGTATTGCTTCTGAAACTATGCCAGTAACTTCTTTGCTTCACTGCTAATTTCTTTTCTTGCAAGTCAAGTCAGGTCAAAGATTTATTCAGGCCCCCCTAACCTCAGGGTATGAGAATGAAATGACATCTCAAGCTCTGCCGCCCAATGAAAGCAATATGGTTTATAACAATGGACGGTCCGACTCGCACCGCTTTGCCTGGGCAGGCTTAGATCTTCTAAGCGGTTTACCAGTACTCGTGTGCGGGTCGGTCTCAGCTCTGCGTGGAAGCATCATGTAGCCCATCTATTTCTTCAAGCCCCGATGGACGGGGGCCGCTGAACTGCAGTATAAAAGTCTATAAATGTTGTGGATGAAATGACAATCACTATGCTTAAAAAAATCTTATTTTTCCTTAGTTTACTGTACACACACGGGCTCGAATGATTATTTTTTGCCACACAAGACTGCGCATGCGCAGCGTAACCAAGGAAGTTCATCAGCCTAAACTCATCTATAAGATGAGTTTAGGACGCCACCGGTCGCTAAGGAAATGCTATCCCACGATTCCGTATTTTTGCGCATGCGCAGTTTTGTGTGGCAAAAAATAACCGTTGTTATAGCAGTTATTAATTTCTTTGAATTTGGCAATTTTAAATAGAGCGTAAGGTAAAGGTAACGTATGTCTTGCATCACTGTGGCGTCTAGCTGGTGTTGGCTGACAATTGGGTTAGACCTGCTATCCTTGCAGCAGGTAAGGGTAGAGGGGAGTGCTCTTATTCCATCTGTTTCTACACTTCCATTCATTTTCCTCTTTCTCCTCTGTCTTTTACTTTAACCTACGATCTCTTCTATATTTTCCTCCCATTCTCTGGGAGACGAGACAAAATTACCCACATGGGTTGACGTGTCGTTAAACCCAAAACAATTAATAATCGAATAATTAACTGACAATGGTCGCGTAATGATGCTCTACTCGCAAGACAAACGATGCGACAGTGAAGATGATTGGTTGGTTGGTTGAATTGTAGTTTAATGTCCCCAACAACACTATTTAGGTCATTTTGGAGACGTTGCTTCCAGTTTTGTGGGACTTTTACCCGACCTTGAGATGAAATGATATCTCAAGCCCTGCCGCCTAATGGAACCAAAAGGCTTATATGCATTTGACGGTCTGACTCACATCACTTTGTCTGGGCAATCTTAGTCCTTCTAAGCGGTTTACCAGTAATCATGTGTGGTCAGTTTCAGCTCTGTATGGAAGCACCATGCAGCCTAATCTATTTCTCCAAGCCCCGATGGGCGGGGGCGAGACAGTGAAGATGAATCGAAGGATTACCAACCTGACGGATTAAACATGTGGGTGATAAAGATCAATCGTTTACAACCAGTAACAGGGTTGTTTGAATATTGAAATTCACCGTCCCCGCGAACCCCGCCCATCGAGGCTTGAAGAAATAGATGGGCTGCATGATGCTTCCACGCAGAGCTGAAACCAACGCACACGAGTAGTGGTAAACCATTTAGAGGATCTAAGCCAGCCCAGGCAAAACGGTGCGAATCGGACCGTCTATGCTTATAAACCCTATTAGTTTCATTGGGTGCCAAGGCTTTAGGTGTCATTTCATCTCAATATCGGATAAAAGTCCCACAGAATTGGTAGCAACGTATCCAAAATGACCTCTATATTGTTGACGGTGAAATCTCAAAACAAACAAATCACCGTCCCCGTTACCACTATTTGGGTCATTTTTGAGACTTTGCTTCCTATACCCACATAGAGATTACAAGCCTTGTCGCCAAATACAAAAGATGTGGCTAATTGTGGTTTACCAGTACTCATGTGCGTTCAGTTTTAGCTCTGCGAACCAAGGGCCTCTCGTATACCGTACAGACACTCTACAGACTGAGATACCGGGCCACACCTTCGACCTTTTACATTATGCCCCCTGCCTAATGAGATTCGTCCCGAATCTCTAAGTGCATCCAGTCTGGCTATGGTACTTCCATGTTCAGGTTCTTCAAAGTATTGCTTCTGAAACTATGCCAGTAACTTCTTTGCTTCACTGCTAATTTCTTTTCTTGCAAGTCAAGTCAGGTCAAAGATTTATTCAGGCCCCCCTAACCTCAGGGTATGAGAATGAAATGACATCTCAAGCTCTGCCGCCCAATGAAAGCAATATGGTTTATAACAATGGACGGTCCGACTCGCACCGCTTTGCCTGGGCAGGCTTAGATCTTCTAAGCGGTTTACCAGTACTCGTGTGCGGGTCGGTCTCAGCTCTGCGTGGAAGCATCATGTAGCCCATCTATTTCTTCAAGCCCCGATGGACGGGGGCCGCTGAACTGCAGTATAAAAGTCTATAAATGTTGTGGATGAAATGACAATCACTATGCTTAAAAAAATCTTATTTTTCCTTAGTTTACTGTACACACACGGGCTCGAATGATTACTTTTTGCCACACAAGACTGCGCATGCGCAGCGTAACCAAGGAAGTTCATCAGCCTAAACTCATCTATTAGATATATATATATTTCTCCGTCACATAAAATTATTTCCTCAGCAGAGAAAACATACCAGACTGTGCATATGCTCAGACGGATCCTTTCTAGGCACACTTGCTCGATGACGCTTCAGTGCCTCTTCAGGTTTTTTTTTTTTTTTTTTTTTTTTTTTTTTTTTTTTGGTCGGGAATAAAGTCAATTTAATTTGGTGACAAGAAAATTTTACATGTATGAGATGATCTACTATATTTCTCAGTCACATAAAATTATACCCTCAGCAGAGAAAGCATACCGGACTGCGCATACGCGCAGGTTGATCCAAATCTTTTCTAAGCACACATGCTCGATGACTCATCAGTGCCTCTTCAGATTTTTTTTTGGGTCGGGAATAAGGTCAAGTTAATTTGTTGACAAGAAAATTTTACATGTATGAAACGATCTACTATATTTCTCCGTCACATAAAATTAAACCCTCAGTGGAGAAAACATAAAAGACTGCGCATATGCGCAGGCTGATCCAAGTCTTTTCTCGGCACACTTGCTCGATGACGCTTCAGTGCCTCTTGCCGGAAATAAAGTCAAAATACATGTATAAGATAATCTACTCTATTTCTCTGTCATATAAAATTTCTAGAAAATGTATAAAGCCCCCCCCCCCCCCCCCCCACACACACACACACACAGCAGAGATTAGCGATTCGGATATAGCAGACTACGCAGGATGATCTGAGTCTTCTCTGGGAGCACATGCAGAGAGAGAGAGAGAGTGAGAGAGAGAGAGAGAGAGAGAGAGAGAGAGAGAGAGAGAGAGAGAGAGAGAGAGAGAGAGAACGTGCGTTCGTGTTTAATAGACAGAATATAATCATTAGAATAAGATTTAATTTGAAACAAATTAAAAAATTACTGTTTTATTTATTTATTTATTTGTTTATTTATTTATTTATTTGTGTATTCTCATTTCAAAACTATGAATATTTTAAATAGACAGAATATAATCTTGAGAACAAGATTTAACTTAAAAAAATACTACAAGCGGAGTCAAAATAATATTTCGACCAAAATTCTAATAACACGAGCTTGTGATTAATCAACCGAGGTAACTCAATACTGAGTGACAGCAATTATCTTAATGAGTGGCGATTAAGGAAGGAAGGAATACTTCTATCCCAACTGCTTGTTTGTTTGTATTGCCGTTTAACGGCCCAGTCAACACTATATAGGTCATTTTTGAGCCGGTCAGTTCATTTATCCATACTTTTCCTGGACAGGCTTATACGTAAGCGGTTAACCAGTACAGTGCAATTCTTTCGCCAGAAACTGACAACTGCCCCTCTTGAATGTACGTGTGACTTATCATAATGGGTTCGTCCCCGCCCATCGGGGCTTGGAGAAATAGATTGGGCTGCATGATGCTTCCACGCAGAGCTGAATCTGACCACACATGGGTGCTGGTAAACCGCTGAAGAGGACTAAGCTTGCCCAGGCAAAGCGGTGAGAGTCAGATCGTCCGTTGCATATAAGCCTTCTGGTTTCATTGGGCGACAGGGCTTGAGATGTCATTTCATCTCAATGTCTGTTAAAAGTACCACAAAATTGGAAGCAACGTCTCCAAAATTACCTAAATAATGTTGACGGGGACGTTAAACACCAATTCAAAGTAACAAAAATCATAATGGGTAAGCCGAGTTTTCTCTATATAAAATCGGCTTTCACATGTAGGAAAATCACACGAATCCTGGGTAAATCCGCTTTTATATTTATAAAATGAGACGACATTTTTTTGCGTTTATTTGAGAAATCTCTTGTCGGTAAATGCGGTTAACCCCCTTCTTCGGTTAAAATGAGTACCCACAGTCTTTGT
This sequence comes from Lucinisca nassula, assembly GCA_963580285.1. Classification (NCBI taxonomy): domain Eukaryota; kingdom Metazoa; phylum Mollusca; class Bivalvia; order Lucinida; family Lucinidae; genus Lucinisca; species Lucinisca nassula. The sequence continues at coordinate 81,746 of CAUZLF010000570.1, forward strand.
TTATGAGCAGAGAAAAAACATGAAGGAAAGTCACAGATACCAACGTAAAATTCACTTTTTTGCTTATAAAATGAAGTGACTTTGTATAAAAAGAGAACTTTTTGTCGGTAAATACGGTTAAACGTTTGAATAAAGCATGTTGCTTTTTCTTCCAAACGTCTTTAAATTTGGCCAAAATTAATTTCTAACTCAAGAATAACATTAAATTTATCATTTTAAGCAATAATATAGTTTAATTTTGTGTTAGAAAGTTTCTTGTCACCATTAAACAGCTTTTGTCACTTCTTGTCACCTCTTGTCACCTAATAGGGAGACCCCCCCCACACACACACACACGACAACCCACGGTGATAGGACATCTCGGCCCCTAACAAAGTCGGCCCCTAACAAAGTCGGCCCCTACAAACTCGGCCCCCAAAATTGAAAATGACTTATGCTAAAATCTATTACACGTATTTTAATTTACAATATGCCTACTTTATTTTTTTACTGATTTAAGGAAATTATAAGTAATTAACCCACAATATGCCTAGTTATTTTTTCACTATTTTAAGGAAATTATTAGTAACCCATTAAAATAGCAATGCGTTAGACAGTTAGACAGTTATACAGCGATCATACTGCTCATTAGACCTCTCCAAGCCCAACTTATATTTATATAGAGAAAATCGGGGCTTATATCGGCATGCAGTATTCTTTCAATTACCACCCAAAGGCTTCCAAAACGGATGTCCCATTGCAATCTTTGTTTACAACAGAAACAACTTATTCTGTAGACATACGCAGTCTATTCACTGTTTCTCCCTGAATGGGGACCTACCATCGCGTTTACAAGCCTATACAATATATAGAAACCGTTTAAACTCCAGTGAAACGTACGGGATTTTCAGGGGATTAGCTTATTCTTCTTATTTATTCGTTCGTTCGATCAGTCTTTTACAAGTACCTAAACTTTATGTTTAGAGCAGGGTAAGAAACTTATGAGAATTTTTCGTATGAAAGTTTTCATTCTATAGCCATTACATGTACCTCACATAATAAACTATTGCATATGCTGTACACGTGATGATGAAATGTTTTTTGTTGTTTTTTTTACATGTGCCGCATTGTTGAAAGAAATGTGTTGCTTCTTCTTACAATAAATACATAGTTCAAAGGAATTTTTTCTTTTCTCTTTATACCTATGAGGTAAAGATAAAATCAGAACACGAGTCTTCCATTCCAACTCCGTCCCCATTACAGCATCAGTTTCAACGATGATTAACTGTTGATTAGACTTCACATTCCAAAAACTCTTCAGAGATCAAACTATATGTAAAACTATCTATCCACCTTCCAAATGGAATGGCGAAAACAAAAACATTTTATTTTAGGACCTATATGTTGCTAGGGGCTGTGTTTTTGGGGACAGAGTTAGTTAAGGGTCGAGTTTGCTAGGGGCTGTGTTTGTTAGGGGTCGAGTTTGTTAGGGGACGAGATGCCCCTAAAGCTACTGTCGGACCTTCAGAATACATGTATTCCGAAGGTCAATTGCAGCAGAAGACCCAGGACTCGCAACTGCTGGGGAGTATACCCCGGGGTACTGATAAGGACATTAAAAAGACATCTAAAATAGGGTTTATTATGAAATTTTAAATATTTTTGTCAATTTTAACATTAAAATTACTTTGAAGGAGCCGTGAGCGTAATTATCGCCCGGTGTGACTGACCTGTGTTCTATGTAAATTGCTTGAACACATAGTCTGTTCAAACATCATGTCCCACTTGGATGAACATAAACTTTTGTCAGACAGTCAACATGTATTTCGGAAAAGGCATTGTTGCGAAACTCACACGGTTATTAATGATTTGGCAAAAATCTTGGACAAAGGGGGACAGGTGGACACATTTATTCTGAACTGCGAGAAGGCTTTTGACACCCCACCTCATGAACTACTTAAATCCAAATTATTTGGTCATGGAACTGGGGGGGGGGGGAGACACTCAAATGGGTAAATTCCTTCCTTTGCTACAGAAAACAGCGTGTTGTTGTTGATGGTGAATCTTCTGTATGGGCACCAGTTTTATCTGGGGTCCTACAGGGGACTGTTCTTGGTCCGCTGCTATTCTCCATGTACATTAATGGTATTCCCACTGACATTGACTCAGAAATAAGACTGCTTGCAAACGACTGTGTTTGCTATCGGGAAATTAGAGACACAGATGACTCAATGAAACTTCAGAAGGATATAGATCTATTAGGATGTTGGACACGAAAATGGGGCATGAGATTTCAGCCCGTTAAATGCAATGTTATGCAGAAAACTAGGAAGAGAACAAACAAAATTGAGGCTTCATACACGTTAGAGGGAACGGTCCTCAAAAATGGGAATTCCATAAAATACCTTGGCGTGACAATCACATACGATTTCTTTCTTTCTGTAACAGTGGTGTTTTTGTGGAAGCAATGTTTTGCCATTTGCTTCTATTGTCGTTTGTTTCTTGGCTTTTGGTCGTCCTTCATTGGAATACATTTTCTCTGTGTTTCTTAACAGGTTACTGGTCATCTGTCCAACTCAGTTGTGACCTCTCCTGACCTTTACCGCTTAGTCATTACGTCATTAGGCTTGTGTTTAAACGTTATTTTATTGTCATTAAATACCATTAGTTTTCATAGTTAAAAGATATATTTTGGATATGTCTTTTCAGATATGTGAAAGTTTATTCCGTTGTTTTTTTATTAGCATCATGTTTTAATATCAATGATGCTCATTATAAGTGTATTTCATAGGTTTTAATTGTCATCAGATTCTGCGAGTTATGCCGTATTCAAGTGTGTAAGCGGGTGTATGTGTATTGGATGATAATATAAACAATGTAGTATTTGTAGTAAAAGTCATTGATCACCACACTACCCTTTACCGCTTAGTCATTAGCCTTGTGTTTAAGCGTTATTTTGTTGTCATGAAGTACCATTGGTTTTCATGGTTAAACGATGTATTTTGGATATGTCTTTTCGGAATGTAACCATCACTTGACATATCAGACATCAGCCATTAAACATCCTATCAACAATCGTCTTCGTGGTTTCAATTATTGTCCAGTAAAGAACCTACGAGTACGTCACATACAGCGTTAGTGACGCTATTTTACAATTGCTTTTCATCGTTCCTTAATTTGACATCCTTTTGGTGTGTCTCTGATGGGAGCTGTGGGTTGGTTGTATCGATTCCTGATCGTTGCCTCCACTTCTATTTTGGAAATAATTTTTCCACTTTACTCCCACCATTGCACGAACAGGTCAAGTAAATATAATCGCTTGTCCGCGTCGTGTCGTATCCCACTTCGCTATTCTAAGTCAAACACATGTTTGAAGTTTAGTCTGTCAATATATTACACCTGTCAATACTTGATTCACATTATTAGCAAGACTTAAACTGTTAGTTTAAGGACTTAAACTGTTAGTTAAAAAAAATCATTGTCATATCATTACAATCATATCATCGTGTGTATGGTTACTCTGTGTGTTTTATGTGCAAGGTTGATTTTCATTTTTTCTTTTCTCGTAGCTCTGTTTTTGGCCTTTCACATACATGGATATATTTTAATATTTGAAAATGTCGGGAGCCATTTCACTGTGAGGGGAAAAGTGTAACAGTGGTGTTTTTGTGGAAGCAATGTTTTGCCATTTGCTTCTATTGTCGTTTGTTTCTTGGCTTTTGGTCGTCCTTCATTGGAATACATTTTCTCTGTGTTTCTTAACAGGTTACTGGTCATCTGTCCAACTCAGTTGTGACCTCTCCTGACCTTTACCGCTTAGTCATTACGTCATTAGGCTTGTGTTTAAACGTTATTTTATTGTCATTAAATACCATTAGTTTTCATAGTTAAAAGATATATTTTGGATATGTCTTTTCAGATATGTGAAAGTTTATTCCTTTGTCTTTCTATTAGCATCATGTTTTAATATCAATGATGCTCATTATAAGTGTATTTCATAGGTTTTAATTGTCATCAGATTCTGCGAGTTATGCCGTATTCAAGTGTGTAAGCGGGTGTATGTGTATTGGATGATAATGTAAACAATGTAGTATTTGTAGTAAAAGTCATTGATCACCACACTACCCTTTACCGCTTAGTCATTACGTCATTGGCCTTGTGTTTAAGCATTATTTTGTTGTCATTAAGTACCATTGGTTTTCATGGTTAAACGATGTATTTTGGATATGTCTTTTCGGAATGTAACCATCACTTGACATATCAGACATCAGCCATTAAACATCCTATCAACAATCGTCTTCGTGGTTTCAATTATTGTCCAGTAAAGAACCTACGAGTACGTCACATACAGCGTTAGCGACGCTCTGTTACATTTCTTCCGGTTTCGCCTTAACCCCGGGAGGGGACACAAACGGTGTATATAACATACACTACAATCTTGCAGGATGAAAGCCTTCGCAGTAATCATGTCATATGAGGTGGAATACACACATTAGCAACACGTGTACTAAGGCGAATAGAACACTTGGTTTCCTGAGGCGAAATCTTCATCAGTGTCCTCAGGATTTGAAGAAGACAGCATACAAGGTTTTGTTCGCCCAATCTTGGAATTTGGTAGTTTTATCTGGGACCCACGTGGAGTGGTCCTTAATGAAGAAATTGAAAAAAGCTCAGAATAGAGCTGCTAGATTTGTAACAAGCAATTACTGCTTTGAAACTGGGAGCATGACTGGCTTTCTAGGAAGATTAGGATGGGAGTAAGAAAAGGAGAAGAGGCAGTAGGCTCATACTCTTATACAAAGGTCTCAATGGTACTGCCAGCATTCCAACAGATGACCTTGTTCCCATAACTAGGCACAATAGAAAGCACCTTTCACTGGCGTTTCAGACCCTTACTGCAAGAACTGACAATTATAAAGAATCGTTCTTCCCCAGAACCATTAGAGATTGGAATGCCCTTCCCGATTCGATTATTTCGACAGCTGAAGGTGCTGAGGATTGTGTATTACCTCTTTGGTTAGAGCTAGGGACTACTTCCCATATCACAGGTGCTGGTGTATGAATGTCATTTGACGTCTCACCTGTAACAAATCAGGTTCTGATTCTGATTATGGCCACGTAGAATCGATATAAGCCCCACCCCTACCCCCAACCCCAGTGAAATACTTTAAGACGGTTATTATGTCGCCGTTTATTTTTATCCCCCGATCGAATAGGTTCGGGGATAAAGCGGTCAGCCTGGTGTCCATCCGTCCGTCCGTAGATGAAGTTATGGAGCGTGATAGCTCAGTGGTTAGAGCGACAGTATGAGGCAGGGTATGCCGGAATTCCAGTCAACATTTCTGACCACCCTTTGAAGGAAAAACTACCGAACAGCTCTGGCAGGAGTTTAAGGGTGAGACTGAAACCCTCATTGGTAGGTATGTACCCACCAAAACTAAAAGGGACCAGAAAAAATACCTTGGTTTACCCAGGAGATAGGGAGGAAAATGAACAGGCGAGACCATCTCTACCAGGTCCAAAAATCCTCAGGTAAGGATGTTGACCGAAAATTCTTTAAAAAAGCCAAGTATGAGGTAGATTGTATGACTAAAACATCATACAACTCCAACCTCCATAGCCTTGTCAGCATCACAGATGAGACCCCAGACACAGACGGTCCCCTCCCAGATGCCAAAAAAAAAAAAAAAAAAAAAAAAAAAACAAACTCTTTTCCTTCCTTAAGAACTGTAGACAGGATTCCCAAGGCAGCTCACTCCTCAAGAAGGATGAACAGTTACACACTGACAATACTCAGATGGCCAACATTATCGTCATTTTCAGTCAGTTTTCATCCCAAAGTCCCCCCTTACACCCAAATAGTTCTGCCAACAGAAAGTTCAAGATCTCCAGGAATCAGGTTATTATAACCCAGAAAATGCCCCCCCCCCCCCACCTGAAGCCGGAAATAGATACACAAGCCTAACAGACATTCACTTGTCTGAAAGTTGCATCATAAAATTGCTGCAAGGCCTAAAACCAGACAAAGCACCTGGACCTGACAGCATCAAACCACTATTCTTACAAAAACACTGTGTTGAGGTCGCCACAATCCTCCAAGTCCATTCAGGAACTGGTTAAAGGCCAATGTTTCACCCATTTTTCAGCAGGGGACAAAACATGCCCCGCCAATTACAGGCCTATCTCCTTTACATGCATCCTGTGCTAGTTACTAGAACACATTGTGACTTCAAATCTAGTGAAACACTCGGACCAGTATAATATCCTCTTTGACCTCCAGCATGGCTTCCGCGCCAGGAGGTCATGTGAAACACAGCCCACCATGCTCGTTGAGGAATTACATCAAAACCTGTCAGAGGGCAAACAAACAGATGCCATTTTGCTAGATTTTAGTAAAGCGTTCGAACAGGTGAACCACGAGCAGCTAATACACAAGCTGCATGGCAATGGTGTCCGTGGCAAAACCTTGTCCTGGATCAAGACTTTCCTTAACGGTAGATCACATACTGTGGTCCTTGAGGGGGATTGCTCAGAGGAGTTACCAGCAACATCAGGTGTCCCACAGGATCTGTCCTCGGACCAATCCTCTTCCTGATCTACATAAATCAGTTTAGACTTTTGGCCGACGACACGGCTGCTTACCTCGCCATCACCAAGCCTGTTGAAAAGTAGAAGTAAAACAAAGATCAGGAATTGATACAATTAACTTACTCCATCCATAAAAGACACCAAAGGGAAAGAAATACAAACATTAAGCGACCAGACCATAATGGAAACCTAAACAAAGGAAGGCCATATGGACAGTTACTTTCCCACAAAATGGCCATATGGCCATCCAAAATTAAAAGACACAAGTGATATCATTTAATAATGGATACAAAGTAGAAGTAAAACAAAGATCAGGAATTGATACAATTAACTTACTCCATCCATAAAAGACACCAAAGGGAAAGAAATACAAACATTAAGCGACCAGACCATAATGGAAACCTAAACAAAGGAAGGCCATATGGACAGTTACTTTCCCACAAAATGGCCATATGGCCATCCAAAAGTAAAAGACACAAGTGATACACACAGTAAGTAACAAACAACAACATAAATAAATCGCCACAGAAGAGCCGCCTTGGAACGGTCAGTGGAAGATTTCCACTGGGGGGCTTAAATCGATTTTACGTGGCCACAATCCTCGCCCTTACTTCCGTCGCGATTAAGACAAATAATTTGTTCAGTCCGCATGAAGGCCTCCTAACTCATCAGTGCAACATCTCCGTGAACACACAGAAATCAAAGAACCACAGAGGTGAGACAACGGTGAGGACTCGACAGCAAGAAACCACTGAAATGCTGGAGCAAAAGAAAACCAACAGTTAGACTCCGATGAGCCCGACCAGAGACAGAGCATCAGGCACCAACCAACATTATCTCTTTAATTTTCAATAAGCCTTTACGTTGGAGCCGTCATAGAATCTGAGGCCTGACCCACCGGCGTGCAATTAAAGAGGGAAGCAAAGTTGCCAACCGTGATTGGGTTAACTACCATGCATGCAGTCTGTCGTATAATATCCATGTTGTACCCAATCTTTTTATATCGAAGAATGATTTTACGAAATTGGGTGCTGAAGTCATTGCGGTTATATATTTTTCTGAATTTATATACTAAGTCACCATAAAATTCGGGTTCCGATAGACCTTGTTGCAGAAGAGATTTAAGTCCAATATTGAATTTTGAAATTAAATCAGAATGGCGTCTATAAAATTTTGAAAAGGCTTTGCGTAGTTTATGGTACCGATAACCCTGATTAAGGAGTTTAGCCGTTAATAATTTATTACGAGTGTTGAAGTCAGTTACATGACTACACACTCTAGCAAATCGAATTAATTGCGAAATATAAACGCCATAGGATGGCGCACGAGGAACATCACCATCCAAAAAAGGAAAATTTACAATCTCAAAATCAAAGTCATCGCGTTTATCATAAATTTTGCACGAAACAAATCCATCTACAATAGATAGATGTAAATCCAAAAACGGGGCCTCGGTATCAGAAGAATTTGCTTTATTTAACTGAAGTTCAAGGGGGTCCAAACAGCTACAGGATGGCATTTATACCCTCCAAACAGCTACAGGATGGCATTTATACCCTCCAAGAATGGGAATCCGACTTGAATATGGAGTTTAATCCAGATAAGTGCCAGGTCATTCGGGTAACACGTTCGAGATCGCCCATCCCAACGTAATATACCCTAACACTTGAGGCTGTACCCTCTGCCAGGTACCTGGGTGTAGATATTCCTAATGACCTGTCCTGGAAATCCCATATCACTAGTCTAGTAAGAATAACTAACAGTGCCAACAAATCCCTTGGTTCTGAGAATGAACCTCAAAGTAAAAAGCCCTGGGCTCAGGGAGATAGCTTACATAGCTATCGTCTGCCCCAACTGAAATAAGCGGCACCAGTCTTGGACCCCTACATCCAGGAAGATATCCAAAGGATCGAGATGGTCCAGACACGGGCGGCTCGACTGGGTTCTTAGTGACTATTCTCCTTACTCTAGTGTCTAAGACATGCTGGGAAGGCTGGGCTGGTGCACTCTTGAACAACGGCTTGCTGAATCTCGCCTGGTCTTTTTCTATAAGATAATTCATGGCCTAGTTGCAATCCCTCTCCCTACATACGTCACCCCACTCAATCGTTACTCTCGGACAAACCACGCATTGGCTTTCAGACAACTATATGTAAGAACTGACTACTACAAATACTTATTTTACCCGTTGGCAGTGGTACAGTGGAACAATCTTTCGCCTGACAAATCTTGACAGCTTTAAACTTGCTGTCAGTCAGGAGTATCACCACAGACCTCAAATCAAAACACCACTATTTTTATCCTCACTTTTCTTGTTTCACTGTAAAATACACTAACACATTGCACTTTTATTCTGTTCTCCCTGTCCGCTTTGATTTTAACTTTTTGTTTTTATCGCATGTTGCGGGGAACCCGGCACGTAATACTGAGGAGGCAGAGGTCCACTAGACAATGCTATGTACCACATATCGAAGGCCTTGGCCTTCTGGTTTCAGACAAGAAGAATTTTAAAGGTTTTCCCCATATAAGTCTATGGAAAAAATGTGGGTCCCGGGGCGGGGCTATTTTAACCCCAGGGCTTTTATTAGAACAATCTTGGTAGAGGTCCACTAGATGAATCTTCATACCAAATATCAAAGACCTGGGCCTTCTGGTTTAAGAGAAGAGTTTTAAATTAAAACTGGCCCGCCCAGGAGCCCACATATTTTACACAGGCTTATAAAGGGAAAATTCTTGTCTTAAACCAGAAGGCTCAGGTCTTTGATGTTTAATATGAAGCTTCATCTATTGGATTTCTACTACCAAGATAATTCAAATTATAGACCTGGGTCTAAAAATAGCCCCACGTTTTCAATAGACTCGTGTAGGGAAAATCTTTAAAATCTTCTTGTCTGAAACCAGAAGGCCCATGCCTTCGATATTTGGTACACAACGTCTTCTAGTGGACCTCTACCAAGATTGTTTGAATCATAGTCCTGGGGCCAAAAGTGGTCCCACCCAGGGGCCCACATATTTGACATAGACTTGTAAAGGGAAAACATTTAAAAATCTTCATGTCTGAAACCAGAAGGTCAAAGTCTTTGATATTTGTCACACAGCTTCGTCTAGTGGACCTCTGTCAAAGTTATTCAAATTATAGCTATGGGGTAAAAATTGGCCCCGCCCAGGGTCCCGTTGGTTTACATGGAGTTATTTTGGGAAAACATTTAAAAATCTTGTCCCAAACCAGAAGGCCCAGGCCTTTGGTTATTGTTACACAGCTTCGTCTAATGCCCTGTTCCAAAATTTTTCAAATTGTAGCCCTGGGGCTCAAAATGGCCCCACCTTGGGGCCCAGATGTATTTAGCTCACCTGAGCCGAAGGCTCCGGGGAAGCTATTGTGATCACTCACCTTCCGTCGTCGTCCGTTCGTCCGTCCACAATTTCTTTAAACGGCATCTCCTCCTTAACCATGAACAGATTCTGACCAAACTTGGCAGAAATGATATTTGGGTGGTCCTCTTTCAAAGTTGTTCAAAGAATTCCATTCCAGGCAGAACATTGCAACGAAACAGGGAAAATATGAGAAAACCTTTAACAATCTTCTTGTCTGTAACTAGAAGGCCCAGCTTGATATTTGGTATAAAGCTTCATCTATTGGACCTCTACCAAGATTCTCCAAATAAAAGCCATGTGGCCAAAAATGGCCCCGCCCAGGGTTCACATGTTTTGCATAGACTTATAAAGGAGAGAGTGAGTGAGTGAGTTTTAGTTTTACGTCCCACCAACAGCTAAGGTCATACGGAGACGGGACCTCGGTTTAAAGACTCATCCGAAAGTCTGAAGAAGCCCGGGATCGATCCTGCGATCCCTGGTTTACAAGGGGACTTATAAAGGAAAAACCTTCAAAAATCTTCTTGTCTGAAACCATAAGGCCCAAGTCTTCGATATTTATACAGCTTTGTCTAGTGGACCTCTAACAAAGTTGTTCAAATTTAAGCCCTTGGGACAAAACTGGCCCCGCCCATGGGCCCACATGTTTTATATAGAGTAAGACAGGGAAAACCTTTAAAATTTTCTTGTTCAAAACTAGAAGGCCTAGGCCTTTGATATTTGATCAGGTATGTTATTTTTTACTTTATTTGTCTGCTCGGAGCATGCGTTAATTGTCCAATATTGGTATATCCGCGCATGCTCCCTATCGGTAAAACATGCTGTTCAGTGCATGCTCGGGAAAGCATAAATTGGTGATTGCTCGGAGCTACAAAAATGTATATGTTAAGAGCATTTCCGTACATGCATGCGTTAACTGTCCAGAATTGGTATTTCCGAATATGCTCCCTATCGATTAAACATGCGATTCAGAGCATGTTTGGGAAAGCATAAATTGGCGATTTCACACATGCTCGCAGCTACAATAATGTAAATGTTAAGAGCATTTCATTTAATGCACCCGATTGGTAAAAATACTGCTCGGAGCGTTCTATGGAAAGCATAAATTGGCGACCTCTGCCAAGATATTCAAATTATAGCTGGGGAGAAAAATGGCCCCGCCCAGGTGCCCACATGTTTTACATAGACTTATAAAGGGAAAATCTTTAAAAATCTTCTTATCCGAAACCAGAAGGCCCCGGACTTTGGTATTTTGTACACAGCTTCTACTAGTGGACTTCTACCAAAGTTTTTCACATTATAGCCCTGGGGCCAAACTTGGCCCCGCCCAGCGGCCCACATGTTTTATATAGACTTACATACGGAACACATTTAAAGGTGCATTATTGAGCTACCGGGTCTCAAAATATTTTTTTCTGAACATGTGTTCGGAATTTCTGTTCTAAAAATAAATCTGTGACTTTACACAAACATGGCGACAGTATCGTCTCTGAGTGTCGTTACTTATGGCATGGTATTCAGCGTCATATTTTTTTCCGATTCAGGCATGGTCTAAGCAAACAAGGCCAAAAATGAACGTCGCATAACGTCATATATGGGAATTCTATTTTTGTCACGAACTAAAAATAGATCTAACTAGTGTTCGAAACCTAGTTAGGGAATCCCTCTCAAACTCATTTACCTGTCATCATAATTGTTCGCATTTTTGCGTAAAATGCATTCATTTGTATTGTTTTAAAGAAAAATATCGGATATATGTATTTTATTTTTGGAAGCATTTTTTATCGATAGCTCAATAATGCACCTTTAAAATCTTTTTGTCTGAAACCAGAAGGCCTGGTCAGAATGCCCAGGCCTTCTTTATTTGCTTCGTCTAGTGGACCTCTGCCAAAATTGTTCAAATTTTAGCCCTGGAGCCGAAAATAGCCCCATCGAGGGGCCCACGTATTTGACATAGACTTCTAAAGGGAAAACCTTATAAAATCTTCTTGTCTGGAACCAGAAGGTCCAGGTCTTTGATATTTGGTACACAGCCTTGTCTAGTGACCTCTTCTAAAGTTGATCAAATTATAGCTCTGGGGTCAAAAATGGTCCCGCCCTCTACATAAATCCATATAGACAAAAACTTTAAAATAGTTCTTGTCTGAAACAAGAAGGCCCTGGTCTTTGATATTTGATACCGTGACAGCTTCATCTAGTGAACCTCTTCCATGATTTGTCAAATTTAAGCCCTGGGGTCAAAAATGGCCCCGCCCAGGGGCCCACGTGTTTGACATAGACTTATAAAGATAAAACCTTTAAAAACCTCCTTGTCAAAAATCAGCAGGCTCAGGAATTTGATATTTGGTACAATCTAGTGGACCTCTGCAAAGATTGGTCAAATTATAACCCTGGGGCTAAAAAGTGGCCCCAGGCGGGGGCCTACATGTTTTCTTTAGGCTTATATAGGGAAACCTTCAGAATCTTTCCATCTGAAACCAGGACTTTGATATTTTGTGCAAACCTTTATCTAGTAGACTTCTGCCAAGATTGTTCAAATTATAGCCATTGGGCCAAAAACTTCCCCGCCCCACGGCCAACATGTTTTACATAGACTTATAAAAGGAAAATCTTTAAAAATCTTCTTGTTTGAAACCAGAAGGTCCAGGACTTTGGTTTAAACAATATTTATTAGAATAAATACACATGTATACATCGCATAATAGTATATGGTACAGGATTTGATAAAAAGCTAGAAGCTTATATAAATCATCTCCTGCTCACGACTTTGGTATTTGGTACACAGCTTCGGTTAGTGGTTTCTACCAAAGTTTTTCAAATTATAGCACTGGGACCAAAATTGGCCCCGCCCAGCGGCCCACATATTTTATATAGACTTACATACGGAACACATACGGCCCAGGGCCCATTTTTTTTTACATAGACTTATATAGGCAAAACCTTTAAAACTCTTCTTGTCTAAAACCAGAAGGCCCAGGTCTCTGATATCTGATAACTAGCTTTATATGGTGGACTTCTACCAAGGCCAAAAATTGCCCCGGCGAGGGACCTACATGTTTTACATTTACTTACATAGGGAAACAGTTCAAAACTCTTCCTGTCTGAAACCAGAAAACCTAGCCTTTCATTACGAAAACACGCCTATATGAATACATTGTTATCTTAACAGCAGAAAAACTGAAAATTTTAAGATGAAAAATTGTGATATTTTTCTTATTTCTGCTCAAAATATAGATTGTGGGTACTCATTAGAACCGCCTCATCGAGGCGGTTCTAACGGGTACCTACAATCTATATTTTAGAGCAGAAATAAGAAAAATAAGGTTTACCCCTGCAAACTCCAGTTTTACTATATAAAATTTGGGTTCGAGGGGGTAACAATTATATAGGCGTGTTTTCGTGATGGATATTCGGTACATAGCTTCATATAGTGGACTTCTACTGAGATTAGTCGAATTATAGGCTCTGGGGCCAAAATTTCCCCGCCAGGGGTCCACTTGTTATACACTGATCCATGTAGGAAACTTTGTAAACCTTTTGCTCTAACACCAGAAGGCCCTGGAATTTGATATTTGGCATGTGGCTGAGCTTAGTTGACCTCTTCCAAGATTGTTCAAAAAATACGCCTGGGGTCAGTAATTTTTCATAGCCTTTTTTAGTTTTTAGAGAAAACTTTGAAAATCTTCTTGTCTGAAACTAGAAATCAAAATCAAAAATGAGTTCCTTTAAGAGCAATGAAAACATTCATAAGAAAGAAGATGGGTCATACTACGTAGTTTCGGCTAATAAAGCCTCATCAGTGACCCTGTAATGATCCGGCAAAGAAAGCCAGAGGAAACTTACTGCAATTTGCGAATTTCGAATAGGCAGTCGATCCAAAGACTGAAATAAATCAAAATGGGGTCCAAATAATTCAAAACCTGTCTAGAATATGAATCTAAACCAATAACTTATTTCTGATTTCTCAGAATATTCTCGCTGACCTCAAAGGACCAAAAGTAAAATATAAACTGCCAGGACTTGATATTTGTTATATAGCTACATCTAGTAGACCTCTTCCAAGAATGTTCAAATTAAAGCCCCTGGGCTAAATTCTTGAACACAGAGAATTTATACAACGTTTTAATGCAGTCCACCTTGCAAAACTTCAATTTTACGTATGTAAATCTCTTAGCTCAGGTGAGCGATATAGGGTCATCATGGTCCTCTTATTTGTTTTCCTCATTGTTATTTACTCTTCCTCTTGGTGGCATTTTTTTTTTTTTTTTTTTTGGTTTGGGTTTTACGGCCCTTTCAAGATTATTTCACTCATATCGAGCCGATCGTTAATCAGAGGTGGGCGAAAACCGGAGTACCCGGAGAAAAACCACCTGACCTTCCGTTGCAGAACTTGGCGTCTCACACGTGGCCCGAGCGAGGCTCGAACCTACGGCGGTGAGAGACCTAATGACTAAGAGTCAGCGCTCTTATCCACTAGGCCACGGAGGCCCGTTCCTCTTGGTGGCATTGGTGGGTTGTAATCTTTCACTGTGACTTTTCTTGGGCATCTATTAATATATTTTTTTAAACTGCCAACCAGATACAAAATCCAAAGTTCACAAACAAATGAGCCCCGTCAAGCGAATTTGTGTCTTCGAGCATTCCGTCTTGACAAATTTTAACTGGGCATGCCCAGCCATTCAGAGGGGCCAGGGATATGGCTTTCTGTCTGAAGGTTCCTCTTGATTCACTGCTTGTATGAGCGAGCAGTGAAGGTTCTGGCGAGACTGCGCGGATGCGCAGGCTCGCCTGAACCTTCGCTGCTCGCAAAGGCAATAAGTACCAAAATCGCTTGACGGGGCCCAAATGACCCAGCGACACTCTCAGTGCTTTTATCGCAAAAAGTGTGGACAGTCTGCTCCTACAGCTGATCAGGGTCCACACTGTTTGCCTGTCTGCAAAAATATATTTCAAAAGTTTGCAAGAAGACGCAGCAGACATTTTAGAAATGAATTTTATTTTTCTGCTGTTCATGAAAGTATGAACGCAGTGGGTCGCCTGCAAAGTAAATGAAGGGTTTATGTTAACTTTGCCGTTCATACTTTCAAAAACAGCAGAAAAATTAAGTGTATTTCTAATACATGTATTTATGTTCTTTTCTCTTCATCACTGGGCGAAGAAAAGCTTATAGGGCAATATTTTAAAGCTGAAAAACATTTACACGCTGTTTTTCTACAAAGAGCGGAACGGCGTTGACGTCGCCAACGCCAAATCAGATCGTAGAGAACCGTGGTTCAGACTGACGTCACTTGACGTCACTGAAAGTCATGTGACTCAATGCGTTCATGGAAGTATGAACTATATTGTTTTCTATATTTTACATTGGGCTTTAGACTTAAAATGTAAATAAAATCAGATGGCGTTTTCAGTGGCATCTTAAGGGTTAACCTTTCCATGGTATATGTTAGTTTGTTTGTTTGGATTGGAGTTTAACGGCCCAGTCAACACTATTTAGGTCATTTTTGAGCCGGTCAGTTTACCTATCCACACTTTCCTGGGCAGGCTTATACGTAAGCGGTTAACCAGTACAGTGCACATTCTTTCGCCAGAAACTGACAACTGCCCTTCTTGAATCAGCGGAAGGGAGAGAATGACCGTAGAAAAGATTTCATGATCAATCTCCACGAAAGAATGTTGCCGACCCCGGCGGGAGTCGAACCCGCGTCCTCCTGATCACCAGTCAGACGCGCATCCGACTGAGCCAACGAGGCCGGCATGGTATATGTTAGAGAAGTCCGTTTGTAATTTAAGGAATGGATGTCAGGTCTATTGTTTCGTTTTCTTGATGGAAAATCCTGTAGGCAAACAGTGAAGACCCTGAGCAGACGCCGCATTATGCGGCGTCTGATATGGGTCTGCACTGTTTTCCTCAGTAACTTTTATGATCTTGGTCTGCTCTGTTTGCATACGTCCCTTTTAAGGGTTTCTATGTAAGACTGGGTTAATGTTAACCTTATCCGACTTTAACCTAACGAATAAATTCATTTAGCCACACCTATTTCTGACTATTAACCAATTAAATTACTTGATATAATGTATTAATTTAGTTCACAAAATGCATGAAAAACAGCGTAGATCTTTAATCCTTATCCTAATGATTAAATTCATTTAGCCACACTAATTTCTGACTATCAACCAATCAAATTAATTAATATAATGTATTCATTTAATTCACAAAATGCATGACAAACAGCGTAGATTTCTTACCCTTATCCTAATGACACACTTCATTTAGCCACGCCCGTTTCTGACTATCAACCAATCAAATTAATTGATATAATGCATTCATTTAGTTCAAGCCGACCTCGGTAGCTCAGTCGGATGCGCGTCTAACTGGTGATCAGGAGGACGCGGGTTTGAAACCTGCCGGGGTAGGCAACAATCGTTCGTGGAGATTGATCATGAAGTCCTTTCTAGGGTCATTCTCTCCCTTCCGCTGTTCAACAGGCTAAGAGTAATTAATTATAAATTGATTGTGGCCAAATTCGAAGATAAAATATCTCACTTCATTTACTCGGGGATGAAAGGGTAAAGGCTTCATGATATTGCTAACTTACAGATGTAATTTACCAATTACAAAAGTGTGCAGACATATTATTGCTGCGTTGTAATTATAATAGTTATGCGTTAAATTAGCAAAAACTTGAGTTACATTTCATTAACAGAACTATCTGTTTGTTGCATCTTACTTTTGCAACACACCTAATTTCTGTTTTTCATTCTTTTCCTTGGTTATTAACCTATATAACCATTAACTCATAAGATGCCAATCATGACCATTGTCGTCTGCTTTGCCGTCTGCCGGTTATCTTAAAAACATTTTTTTTCAAACATTGTGGACCCAGATCAGACTGCAGTTTTTCTCGGCATCTTAAGGGTGATGATCGATGGCCACCAGTGGGCGGGGCAGTTATGCTATATATGGCTATTGTGCAAACTTCAAAAATTCTTTTCATGGATTTCAGTTAAGCATCATAGGGGTGTTCCCATGGTGACTTTGTATCAGGTTTCCTCCCTGAGCTCATTTTAACAAGTCGGAGGTTGTGAGGTGAAGCGGATATATCACCAGGGCGTCCGACTGATATTGGCTTACAGTTGGGCAAGGCTTGCTGTCCTTGTAGCAGGTAATGGAATAGGAGAACAACTATTATTTTTCCTGTTTTTTTTTTTTCACGTTCATTATTTTTCTCTTTCTCCTCTGTCCCTTCTCTTTCATCTCCTCTACTGTCTCTTCTATCTTTTTTTTCTCCCTTTCTCTGGGAGTCGACACGAAATGATGTGTCGTTAAACCCCAACACAATTACATTATTTGACCACATGTAGAGGTTCCTTTATAGGTTCGTGGACTTGTATACTGGCATGGCAACCACCTTGGTTGTGTGACATGGACCGCCTAAACAAACCTTTGTGGACAAAACATGTGGAAATACGCCTGCACGTGCGTTGTCTGATCAGTACCATTATATTCTCTGTTAGTACAGTAAGTCTAGTTTCTTTGTCTAAAATTTCAGGACTCTTGCATGTTTGTGTACTTTTGCGGGCCATTTTGACTCGTTCCTGGTTGCAAATCCCGTTTTTGTGGGAGTCGATTGTTTATCGACCCAAAGTTATAAAGCGCAGTAGGCTTTTCAATGCTGAAATCCACGTGACTATCACTGGCTTGTCAGAAAACCAGGTAACGGTTATTTATAGAAAATACCAGCGCTATTCTTATCGCTGTGAGGTCAGAGTGTTGCGCATGAGGGTTATCTATAGAATCTGGACTAAAATCATTGGACAGTGTAGATCCAGATCAGGGTCTACACTGTTTGCTTAAAAACGAATTTAATGGTTAAACGAAACAGTTTAAGTCTCAGTCCAGGGCTAGATTTTCCCATCCTACACTCAGAGACAGTTGACACATCAGTTCTTTCAGTGCTTTGATTTTTTGTGACAATGGACAATCAATGCATGAAAGACATCAAAGCACTGACAATGCTGTTGGGTCGATCAACTCTGCATACAGACTGGGGAAAATGGACTTGGACTGTTTCTTTTAACCCTCTAAGCAAACCATAGGCTGTGATCAGACGACGCATTCTACAGAGTCTGACTTGGGTCTTCACTCTTTGCTAAGTCCCCAGCATGTGAGCCCAGTTAATGATACACAGATATCCCGCTTTACACAGTGCTATGACGCCACACGGAAACGAATTGCGTGGCTATAAATAACCGTTACCTGGATTTTGTACATGGTCAGCTAAAGTCACGTGGATAACAGCAGGCAGGAAGTTTTATAGGCAATAGCAACTTTAGTCGAGTTACAAACAGCGACCCAGCAGGGCGTTGATGGTGAGACGATTAAATATTACTCATCTAATGATTTGTTTGTTTGTATTGGAGTTTTACGGCACAGTCAACACTATTTAGGTCATTTTTGAGCCGGTCAGTTTACCTATCAACACTTTCCTGGGCAGGCTTATACGTAAGCGGTTAACCAGTACAGTGCACATTCTTTCGCCAGAAACTGACAACTGCCCTTCTTGAATCAGCGGAAGGGAGAGAATGACCGCGGAAAAGATTTCATGATCAATCTCCACGAAAGAATGTTGCCGACCCCAGCGGGAGTCGAACCCGCGTCCTCCTGATCACCAGTCAGACGCGCATCCGACCGAGCCACTGAGGCCGGCTACTCATCTAATGATGCGCGGCAAAACCTGCGGGCACCTGTGCCACCTACAAAGACGGAAATTAGAGACGAGTCAGACCAGTTTGGATTGGCACACATCCTGTTCTGTATCCTTGTTGGTTCCACGGTCTTCTAGGTTTTGTCATGTTCTAGCTTAACTATTAAGATGCCAATCACAACAATTGTCGTTTGCTTTGTCGTCTGCTGGTAACTTTGAAAGTTTTTTTTTTTTGCAAACAGTATGGATCCATTTCAGACTGCTCCTGTAGGAGCAGTCTGATCAGGGTCCAAATTGTTTGCCTGTATGCGAAAATATGTTTGAAAAGCGTGAAAGAACAATGCGGCAGACGACATAAAAAGACGGCATTTTCAGATTTTGTTTGCCTATATGCAAACATATCTTCTTTGAAAAGATTGCCAGAATACGTAGCAGACGACATAAACATACGACGTTTTAAGATGTAGATTTTCGTGGAATTTTAAGGGTTAAATGAACAGATTGCGTTTTCAAGTACAGTGCTGTGTTACAACGCATAATGAAGTAATGTAGTAATTTCTTCATTTTGATTTTTTTTTATTTCATTATGCGTTGGCGTAGTCGACGCGAAATGAAGTAAAAAAATATTTCATTTCGCGTTGATATGCACCATATCGACGCAAAATGAAGTAATGATGGAAGAACATAGCTGTCTACGAAAGGAGACCAAAGACTTAGGAAGCAATACAGGTATATTCCAATATAAAGACCACATTTGAGACACTTCAAAAGTGGTCTTTAAGATCACATTTGAACAGTCCCAAAGATGGTCTTCCACAAGAGCACACTGAATGTCGCAATCACAAAGAAAATGTAACTTTAACCTTCAAAATATGCTTTAAAAACAAAATTTGTCTTAATTTTAGGTGGTCTTAATAGCGGAATTTCACTGTATTTGATTATGTTAGTAGAGTTAAAACTGAACGCCTTACGGTATTTTGGTCTCATGTCTTTTTCCCTCATTTGTGTTTTAAGGCTCAACACATGATCATGTAGTGCACACAATAGTTTGGGTTGGGGACCACCTACGTCATAACGACTGGCTTCTTGAACTGCATACTTTTATATGCATTTTTTTTTCATTTGGAACCGACCTCATACTGTCGACGCATATTCGCCCCCGCCCATCGGGGCTTGAAGAAATAGATGGGCTGCACAATGCTTCCACGCAGAGCTGATACCGACCGCACATGAGTACTGGTTATCTGCTTAGAAGGTCTAAGCCTGCCCAGGAAAACTGCTGCGAGTCGGCCCATCCATGCATATAAACCCTTTTGGGTTTAATTGGACGGCAGGGATTGAGATGTTATTTTAATCTCAATGTCGGGTGAAAGACCAACAAAATGGGAAGCAACGTCTCTAAAATGACCTAAATAGCGTTGACGGTGACGTTAATCCTCAAATCAAACAAACAAACTGTCGACACATAATGAAGTAAAATTAAGTATGCCACCTTTCACCGCAAAATGAAATAATTCTTTCATTTTGCGCAAACCTCTTAGTATCGACGCATAATGAAGTAAAAACTACATTTTATTTCATTTCGCATCGACTATGCCAACGCATAATGAAGTATAAATTTCAAAATGAAGAAATTACTACAGTACTTCATAATGCGTTGTAACAGTGGTGTACAAGGAACTTTTTTTCAAGTCTTTCTGAAAATACATCTGTAGCAGCACAGAATTTAATTTCCCTAAATATGCATCCTCTCGGTGCCTTCAAAGAGATCTACCAGTCAAACATCCATGGCGGTCACTGTGACCATCACGAAATCACGCCTTTATAATTTTGACCCCCGTGAAGACCACTTTTATACAGTAAAACTGGGGTTTGCCGGGGTAAACCTTATTTTTCTTATTTTTGCTCTAACATATATATTGTGTGTACTCGTTAGAACCGCCTCGATGAGGCGGTTCTAACGAGTACCCACAATCTATATTATGAGCAGAAATAAGAAAAATTTCACAATTTTTCAGCTTAAAATTTTCCTTTTTTCGGCGGTTAAGTTTACAATGTATTTGTAAAGGCGTGTTTTCGTAATGATTTGTCCATTATCGACATTGCGTCGCGTAATATACATGTATGGAACAGCCCCGGTATGCCCTAACGTACTTATATAGTGCAAAACTATCCGTTATGTCCTGTTCATAGTTTGATATCCATTATATGATGTATCAGCTACATTATGTCCTGCATAAACCATATGATGTCATGTATCAGCATCATTTTATGTCTTTATGTCTTGAATTTTATTCTTAATGTCACGCTACTTTTTCGTTTCTTAATGACAAAATCCTATATGTTATGCATTCTACTCATTATGAAATGCACACTTTTCTTTTCATAATGTATTATATTCCTTATTATACCCCCGACCCCATCCCCCCCCCCCCACACACACACACATACAGACGATGTTTAGATGAGGGGGGGGGGGATATTGGATTCAGCTTGTCCGTCCGGTCCGTCGGAATACTTTCCGGACACTACAGTCTGTGTTTGCCAACCGATTTCCACCAAACTTGTTACATGTCTTTGCATGCATGAGACCTCGGGCGAGTTCGATCATAGTCAAAATCCAACGCAAATCACGAGAGTTACGGCCCTTTGTTCTTCAAATAATGCTAAAATTAGCCGTTTCCGGACTCTGCAGTCTGTTGTTAACCAACTGATTTCCACCAAACTTGGCACATGGCTTTGCATCCATGACACCTCGGACGAGTTCGATCATCGTCAAAAACCGACGCTGATCATAGGAGTTTGTTCTTCAAATAATGCTGAAAGTAGCCGTTTACGGACTCCAAATTCTGAGTTCGATCATCGTCAAAATCCGACGTATATCACAGGAGTTACGGCCCTTTATTCGTCAAATAATGCTGAAATTAGCCATTTCCGGACTCCACAGTCTGTGTTTACCAACCGATTTCAACCAAACTTGACACATGGCTTTGCATCTAAGTTCGACCATCGTCATCAAAGTCTGATGCGTTTCACGAAAGCTACGGCCCTTTGTTGTTCAAATACTGCTGAAATTAGCCATTTTCGATCTCTGCAGTCTGTGTTTACCTATCGATGAGACCTCGCATGAGTTTTATCGTCGTCAAAATCCGACGTGTATCAAGGGAGTTATGGCCCTTTGTTGTTCAGATAATGCTGAAATTAGCCGTTTCCGAACTCTACAGTCTGTGTTTACCTACCGATTCCACCAAGCTTGATATATGGCTTTGCATCTTTGATACCTCGCACGAGTTCGATCATCGTCAAAATCCGACTCGTTTAGGGGTCTTTGTTCATGAAATTTTACACACGTTTCTCAATAGCTCAAACTGCTTGATCGCAATTCAATTTATTGTCAATTGCTCAAGACGGGTGACATTTTATTCGTTTTCCATCGACAGCTCAATCTAGTTTGATAACCTTCTTAGGCCAGTGAATCTCAGGGTATTTTCTACTTCAACTTGAAGGCCGCCGTTTCGAACGATCAATTGTCGGAAGCGGACACTTGCTGTACGGCGGTGTGCATGGCTAACTCCCCAATCGGTGTGTGTGTGTGTGTGTGTGTGTGTGTGTGTGTGTGTGTGTGTGTGTGTGTGTGTGTGTGTGTATGAATTCGGGTTTAACGTCGCTATCAACAATTTTTCAGTCATATCACGACGGTGTCTGGTTGCGACAGGGAGCTCAATGCTCACTTTTATAGTGCTGCCTCACTGAAGTATCATGTCCCAGACACATTACATGATACCACACCCAGTCACATTATCCTGACACTGGGTCAAACAGTCCTAGCTCTACCCCGTAAATCTGAGTGCCAAGCGAGGAGCAGTTAGTACCATTTTTAACGACTTTGGTATGTCGCGGCCCGGGATCGAACCCATGACCTCCCGTTCCCCGGAGCGGACACTCTACCAACTGAGCTATCGGGGCCGGTCCCCAGTCGGTCTCAAATTATCTACGGAAAGGATCTCGGGGTATTTTCCTTTTTAACTTCAAGGTCGCCGTTTCAAACGGCGTAAAGGAAGAGAGATTTAACCGGTATCAATGGTCGGAACCGGAGATTTGCTGTATGGCGGTGTACATGTCTTAACTCCCCACCCGTGTAAACCCCAGTCTTACTATATAATCCATGATCCATTCTGAAAACCCAGTGACTTTTACATTAACAATTTATAGGTAAATTCCGCTAGACAGTCCCGCTAAAATTAAGACTAAACGGTTTTTCAGATTTCACTTGTTTTTCTTTTTCTACACCCAGTTACCCGTATAAAGAGACCACCGTTTGGACTGCCCAAATGGTCTTAAAGACCACTTTTGGACAGTCCAAAAGGTGGCCTTAATATTGCAAGTTAACTGTTTTATTTTATTTTTTTTTTTTTGGTCGATTGGGAACCAAACTTTCTAAGCACAGTAGCTTTTCGATGTTGATGTCCACATTACTATCAATGATTTATAGGAAATCTAGGTTAGGCCTACTGTTATAGAAAATAGCTGCGTTATTCTTATCGCTGTGGTGTCAGGAAGTTGAGTGAGAGGGCGGTCTGGGAATGGCAAACAGTGTAGACCCAGATCAGACGCCACAGAGTGTGGCGTCTGATCAGGGTCTACACAGTTTGCTTAGAGTACAGGAATTTCCAGGGTTAAGCAAAACAGTCTAAGTTCCTTTCAGGACCACTTACCACTTTCTAGGCTACTCTCAGAGATAATCGACCCACCATTGCTGTCAGTGCTTTGGTTTTAGTGTAGTTTTAACCCATATATCACAATGGAATCTTCCACATAGAAAGTTTTGGGTTAGTCCATTTCCAATTATAGGGGTGTCAAATTTGTTTCTGTTTCTGGAAAATTTTGCAAAAATGATTGTTCTTTAAGCAAACAGTGTAGATCCAGATCAGACGCCGCGTGCTGCGGCGTCGGCTTTGGGTCTGCACTGTTTGCCAATGTCCCAGAAAAGGGGCCCTGGGTATATATGGGTTAAGGCCCTTTCAAAGTACATCGTAGAGTAATCAGAGATGGATTGACCACTAGGTCAAGATACTATTGCCAGCAGTCTAGACAGGGCAACATTTAAACGAAAATATTCAGTATAAGGAACGATGGATCTATTTCGCTCTTTATTGCTAGTGAAATATACATAATTAGTCATAAGTCGGAAGCCACAAAGATATTAATCTAATAGTTTTATTCGTGTTTCAGCAATTACTCTGGCATCGCAATAAATTCTTCTGCTTCGGCAATTGATCTGGGATCTTAAAGTATAATTCCCAATATATTCTTCTTTTAATTTTTGGTCGATTGATTTTCAATTAACCCAAAGTTTCCAAGCAGTCTAGAAGCTTCCTTACGGTTGTTCACGTGATCAATAAATGATTTGTTTGTTTGTTTGATTTGAGGTTTAACGTCCCCTCCAACACTGTATAGGTCATTTTGAAGACGTTGTTTCCAATTTTGTGGGATTTTTACCCGACGTTGAGATGAGTCTTTTCAAGCCCTGTCACCCAGTGAAACCAATAGGGTTTATAAGCATGGACGGTCCTACTCGCACCGCATTGCCTGGGCAGGCTAAGATCCTCTAAGCGGTTTCAGCTCTGCGTGGAAGCATCGTGCAGCCTATTGCGTTTTTGTTATCTGTGGCTTATTTGCCGGAGCAATAGTGTACGTACCCCCAGATCAGACGCCGCGTCCAAAGAGTCTTAACTGTTTGCTTCAAATACAGGAATTAAAAGGGTTACTGGTTAAACGAAACTGATAAAGTTTCCGTTGAAGACCAAGTTCCCAGCCTACTCTCAAAGCAAATCGATACATAAGGTATTAACACCACAGGTTGGGAGCGTACAGTACACTTAACCCGGATGTTCCGATCTGTATAGTGGACAGATCCTTGTTCCGATATGTCGGGTATGTTACAGAATGTTTATTTTTGTGTTTTGAAATTATTAATCATTAGAATTTCAACTTCATAGCAGTAGTTCGGGAAGCATAAGTAAAAGTCTTTTCGACATGCTACCTTGATTTTCTGTTTATTGCTATGATTTCGTTTATTTTCGTTTATTCCGGTACAATTTAATCAAGCTTTGCCACCAACCTTACATGACACGACTGCTAATGCATTTTAACTATTTTATGATGTATTTCGGGTCAGCGTTTATTAATAGTACTAAACATCTTGCCATGTAAGGCCAATTATTTTCAAAGAAAACGATAGAGGGGTCAAAAACTGGTGTGTATCGCATGTCGCAAAAATGATATCTCAGAACTGTATGTCGTGTTCCGATCATTTTATATTGTGTGTCCTGATAATACTATAGAACGATTTCGACCTATTCGTAGGATAATATTTAAATACGTTAGCTATTTTGTTTCTGAAATGTGGAAACTTGGCATATACACACTTTCTTCATCGGGTTCTTCAAACTGTCTCAGATGAAACACAAAACATGACAAAATGACAGCGCCCGATGAAGATTCAGATCAGCTTGTGCATCCACCCAGTCTGATAAGATTCGTCGCTGTGCACTTGGTGGGTAGTTTACAACTCGAGTTTGTTTGTTTTTTGTTTTTTTTTTTTCACTTTTTTCACACTCTTCAGACTGGGCAGTTGCTCAGACTGAGATTTGTCTATGCTGGACGCATAGATGAGTTTTTGTTTTGTTATGCTCAAGTGGAAATAGTCCAATTTTGTTTCTTTCACTAATTTCAGACGTGAATGAATTAGTCCTTCGTGGTGGACCCGGTTGGTGGTTCTTTGGAATGACACACTGTTTCGACCTTGTCCAAAACTGTGCCAAATACCATCAATATATCTCACAGGGTATCCAAGTTATGGTCATCACAAGATTATATTGTTTGGGGAAATAACTAAAAAAAGTGCACCCAGAGTCATGATTTTCACACATGAAACACCTGCCTAGCCTCAAGTACAACTATACCAAGTCCCATCAGTATGCCTCAGAGCATATGATTTTATTAGAAGGGGATATAACCCAAATACCATCGCACTAGAGTTGTGGTTGACATGCTGTCTCAATCTTGCCAAGTATTATCCATATATCTCAAAGGGTTTCTGAGCTAGGGCCCACATGATTTTGTCAGGGGAGGTAACTCACAAACAAGTGCACCAAGAGTCGTGGATCTTGCCCGTGACAGGCTTGCTTAACTTAAACAATGAACATCACTTGAAGACTGTTGAAGATACGGCGATCACAAGATAGTCATACAATTTTATTAGAGGGGGAGATAACTCAAATACAATAATAACCATGACACCCAGAGTTGTGGGCCTTGTGAATGACATGCTGTCTCAGCCTTGTGAACAAACATGCCAAGTATCATCAATATACCTCAAAGGGTTTTGGAGTTATGGCCATCACAATGTTATTTTCTCAGGGAAGGTAACTAAAAAACCAGTACACCAAGAGTCGCGGTTCTTGCATATGACACGTCTGCTTAACCTCATGTACAACTGTACCAAGTACTATCAACATGTCTCGAAGAATATTGGAGATATGGAGCTCAAAAGATATTCATCCTATTTTTATTGGAATGGGGATAATTGAAATGCCATGGCACCAAGAGCTGCGGTCCTTGCCCATGACACACCTGCTTAACCTCATGTACAACTGTACCAAGTTCTATCAACATGTCTCCAAGAGTATGGAAGATATGCCGATCACAAGATAGTTATTCTATTTTATTGGAAGAGAGATAATTCAAATGCCATGGCACCAAGAGTTGTGGTTCTTGCGCATGACATGCTGCTTCAACCTTGTGAACAATTGTGCAAAGTTTCATCAATATATCACTAAGGGTATTTGAGTTATGGTGATCACAAGATAACAATTCTATTTTTTGGAAGAGGAGATAACCCAAATGGCATGGCACGAAGAGTTTTGGTTCTTGTGCATGACATGCTGCTTCAACCTTGTGAACAATTGTACAAAGTTTAATCAATATATCTCGAAGGGTATTGAAGTTATGGCGATCACAAGATCGTCATTCTATTTGTTTTTTTTTCGAAGGGGAGATAACTAAAAAACCATGGCACCAAGTGTTGATGTTATTGCCCATGACATGCCGTGTCAACAATGTTTACAATTTTGTCAAGTATCATCAATATATCTCGAAGGATATTGGAGTTATAGAGATCACAAGACAGTCATTCTATTTTATTGAAAGGGGAGATAACCGAAATACCATGGTACCCAGGGTTGTGGTTCTTGCGCAAGACACGCCATGTCAACAATGTTTACCATTGTGCCAAATATCATCAATATACGGACGACCGGACGCCAAGCCGATAGCTATATCCCCCGAATCTATTCGGTCGGGGGATGAAAAGGAAATTATTTTTCACAGATGGGTCCACAGCTCTTCATTTCTTTGTATAAATTTACATGTATATATCTTGAACAAATAGTCCGTAACTAATCACATTGCATTTCTGTGCTGCCTGATCAGAGTATTTGCTATGCGTTCTGTGGATGAAGAGAGACGCGTGAAGATGCGACTCATTTTGTTAAATATTTCGCACCTGAAGACAGTCCGCGAAGGCTGGCTCATTTGGCCGAGTGGTTAAGACCTCTAGTCTATAGTGCTCTAAAGGTTCAATGACATGCAGCACACAGCACATGCAACTTCTCCAAGATTTCGGGAATTTATAGGTAATTAATATTTTTACGTAGAATTGCTATTGTTTAATCATTATCATCTTATTGCATAGACAAATACTGCAATGTACCTTTGGATAACTTACACACATTAAAAGCGACATCCCATACAGTCAAAACAAGGTATCTTAAGACAAGTTATACAGTAAATATGAGACATACCATACAGTCAGAATTTTTTTGGGATGGTCAGTCTTGCTCTTCGTGTGATTTCGTATGGAATTCTAGAGGCACTTAGTTTTAGTATAACTCATTATAGATTATTAATCTATCTTAAAACTGTCTTAAAAGATTTTTTCTTTCGAGTAAAGCTCTCAATTGGTCGATTTTCTGGTCACAGGTGAGGTGTGATTCTTACAAACACTAGTGATTTGCAGCTGAAAAATCCACCCAAGTACCATTGAAATATTTCAAACGGTTGCGGAGTTATGCATTGGAAACACAATGTTGAAAAATATGGTCCAGGGGAGATAATTCGATGATGAAGACAAGCAGAGTTGTCATTCTTGAGCGCGACTGTTCTGTAATCCTACCAAGTATTGAACTATTTCAACGGTTGCCTAGTTATGCTCCGGAACCGAAAATAAAATAAAAAACATGCACCAGGGGAGATAATTCAAAAACGAAGACAAGCCGAGTTGCCATTCTTGCAAATAACATTCCGCGCCGCCGCCACCAATCTGTTCTATAATCCTACCAAGTATCATTAAAATATTTCAAACGGCTGCGGAGTTATGCTCTCGGAACGAAATGTTAACGCCCGCCCGTCGGAAACGCCCGCCCGCCTGCCATTTTAATTACCAGAGTTTTCCGTTGGATATCTGGTTATCTTTTTCACTATTTGAACCTTCTCGCGACTCAACCCTTAATTTTCAACAAAATGCCCCACTAATTTTACTTTTCAGTCACAAAGTGATGACAACTGTCACGCAATTTTAAGCACATAAGCTCTTCAGTGCTGATGTTCACGTGACTATCACTGATTTTTGGGAAATCCAGGTAACGGTTACTATAAAGTTTATTTAAGAAATGAAATTTATTTTTCTGCAGTTCATGGAAGTATGAACGCAGTAGGTCGCGTGCAAAGTAAATGAACCCCGAAGGGGTTCATGTAAACTTTGCTAGCGACCCACTGTCGTTCATACTTTCATGAAAAGCAGAAAAATTAAGTTTATTTTTTATATTTACATTATTTGCCCCTCGTCACTGGGCGAAAAAAATGCTTGTAGAGCAAACTTTTAAAGCTGAAAAACATTTACACGCTGGTTTTTCTACAAAGAGCGGAGCAGCGTTGACGTCATCATCGCCCGTATAGAACAATGGTTTAGAATGACGTCACTGAAAATCATGTGACTCGATGCGTTCATGGAAGTATGAACGCAATTGTTTTCTATTGGTTTACATTAGACGTTACAGTGGAAATGTAAATATTAAGAAATGAAATTTATTTTTTCTGCAGTTCATGGAAGTATGAACGCAGTGGGTCGCGTGCAAAGTAAATGAACCCCGAAGGGGTTCATGTTAACTTTGCTAGCGACCCACTGTCGTTCATACTTTCATGAAAAGCAGAAAAATTAAGTTTATTTTTTATATTTACATTATTTGCCCCTCATCACTGGGCGAAAACCATGCGTGTAGGGCAAACGTTTAAAGCTGAAAAACATTAACACGCTGTTTTTTTACAAACAGCGGAGCAGCGTTGACGTCATCAACGCCCATAGAGAACAATGGTTTAGAATGACGTTATTTAACGTCACTAAAAATCATGCGATTCGATGCGTTCATGGAAGTATGAACGCAATTGTTTTCTATAGGTTTACATTAGACTTTACACTGGAAATGTAAATATTACAAAATAACCGTTCTGTTCTTATCGTCGTAGGTCATTGTCGCGTAAGAGGGTCTAGTTGTTTCATGTTTGTGCTTCTTTCCCTTTGGTGTCCCTGATGGGAGCTGTGGGTTAATGGTATCGATTCCTACGCATTGCCTTTTCTATTTTATCTATAGAATCTGGACTGGAATCATGTTCTGGGCTTGGCAAACAGTGTAGTCGCAGATCAGACGCCACAGAATGTGGCGTCTGATCTGCGTCTACACTGTTTGCTTACAGTATAGGAGTTTAAGGGTTAAGCAAAACTGCCTAAGTCCCCGTTCAGGACATCTTTCGAACCTACACTCAAATAGAAGCCTCCGTGGTGTAGTGGTTACTCTACTCGCCTTGTAAACCAGGGGTCGCAGGAAGGATCCCGGGCTTCTCCAAACTTCCATATGAGTCTATAAACCGAAGTCCCGTCTCCGTATGACCTTAGCTGTTGGTGGGACGTAAAACTCAAACACTCACTCACTCACTCACATTGGATCCAACACTGTGTCAGTGCCTTTATTAGCCTATATGTTAATCTATGTTCGAAATGCGTGAAGAAACATCAAGAACAATGGCATATTTCCCACCAGTTATGGTGTGCATACAATGCCAGACCATATTATGCAAACTGACAACCTATTTGTTACAGCTCCCACAAGAACAATAAAAAGCTTGTTTCTCTTGATCTTCAAATCAATTTTGTCTCCCTATCCATGATCATATGTCTATTTAGCGATATCCCTTCTGTCTGTTCTGTTATTATTGCATTCGATCTGGTACACGCGAAATGGGTATTTATTACACAGTCGAACAGTGACGGTTCTGTCGAGACTCCGTAGCCGCATGTGAGTCTAGATTAATGTTAGAGTCAAAAGCTAGAGATCTGCAGACCCATTTTTCAGCGCATACGCAGTTTCGCCAGAACACATGAAATATGAGTCTTGATTAATCTTCGAGCGCAGAGCTAGAGATATGCTGGCCTATATACAGCGCATCGCAGTATTGATTTATCATCGAGCGAAGAACAGGCGAAAGATCTGCTGGCCTTTTTTTTTCAGCGAAATTCGAATACGTTCGTGTGTTTGTAACATAAGCTAGCCGTAGTACGTTAAGGTCCCTTTTCGCCTACTGGGTCTTTTGGAGGCTAGAGCAGAAAGGTTCTTAGAAGTTGTCTTTTTAGCCTTTACCACTGATTATTTCGGCAGAAGATGAATTGTTGATATTTTTCATATTTTCCCCCCCGGTAACATTTTTTTAGCTTACCTGAGCAAGAAATGCTCACGGTGAGCTGCTAATATGATAACGCTATGTTCGTCGTCGTGCGTCCTCTTACAATTTACTTAAAATATCTTCTCTTAAACCAGTGAATGGATTTTTAAATAATTTCATAGGAATGTTCCTTGGGTGACCCTCTACCAACATAGCTAAAACTCCGCTAAACAAAATAGCTGCTAGAGCCTAATGTAGAAAAACAGCTCCCCATAAGCTGCTGACCCGATTTTAAAAACTTACTCAAACGACAACTTCCAACTCCCCCCCCCCCCCCCCCCCCCCCCCCTACACTGGTGTTTGGATTTCAAAATAATTTCGTAGGTATGTTCTTTTGGCTAAATAAAAATGGCCACCAGATCTAAAATAGAAAAAAAAAAACCTTTCGCGACATCTCTTAGGCAAATGGCCCTATTAAAAATCACAGAAATGATCTTTGGGTGACCTTCCGAAATTGCTAAAATTGTTCTGCTCAGTTGAACAAAATGATCACCAGAGCTAAAAATAGAAACAACAACAACAACAAAAACGAAAAAAAAAACAACATGTAAGCGACATCTCATCCGAGGCAAATGGGACAATTTCAAAATTATTAAATTATTTCACAGAAATATTCCTTGGGTACCCTCTACCAAAATTGCTAAAATGGTTCTGCTCTACTGAGCAAAAAGGCCACCAGAGCTGAAAATAGAAAAAAGAACAACCTTAAAACGACATCTTTTCCTATAAATTTTCACAGGAATGTTCCTTTTATGATCCTTCTCTGAACTTGCTCAACTCATTCTGTTCTGGTGAGCTAAAATAACAGAAACCTTTAATCAAGGCCAGTTAAAGGCCTGATTTTAAAATAAGTTCGCAGAGATGTGCCACGTATGCACCTTTGCCATAATTGCTAAAATTGTTCCGCCAGAGCTGAAAGTAGGAAACTCTAAAAACGACATTCCCAAGACCAATGGCTCTATTACAAAATAATTTCATAGAAATGCGGTATCACGACTCCCCGAAATCACCGAAATCACCCCGAAATCACCGAAATCACCGAAATCACCACAGAAATAACCGGAATCACCACTGAAATAACAGAAATCACCATTTCGGAATTAATATATGGACATGTATAGTGTATTTAGCTTACAAACATTATTTTTATTGTCAATGATGACTTTTGGGTACCTTTTCAGCCAAAAACACTTAAAATTGTACGCTCGGGATTTCTTCCGAAATCTTGCGAAATCACCTGTCATTAATGCACTATTCTAGGGGCATATATACTGTTTATTACTGAATATTAGTCTTGTTTTCATTCTAAGGTGAGCATATAATGTGCCAGGTTGAATTCAATAAAGAATGTCCATTTTCAGCACAGAAGCATTTTGTTGGTGTGTGTATTGTTATTACCTCAGAAGTGACCCTTACAGTTATCATGATGAACATTTACCAGACCATAACTTTTAGTTAATGTGTTTGTATCATTGTTTAATTATCTATATTTGTTTCTGTTTTTTTTTAGTAGCCAACTTGATATCAAAGTTAGGCGCTGATTGTAATTAACATCATTATTGACACTTTACTAACATCAAGTTAATTGAGGATAATTGAATTTATCGGCTGATATCAGACTGTCATTTAATTACATATCGCAACCGATTAACTGGATTAGGCAATCATCTAACTCGTGGTCAATTAACAATACTGGAAAGCTGAATAGACCGAATAATAGATTGTGGGCACTCATTAGAACCCCCGCCACAATCTAAGTTCGGAGCACCAGCACAGCTTTTTGGTGTTCGGTAAAATCGCCTCCCCGAGGCGGCTCTATCGAGTGCTCACAATCTATGTTTTTTGCAGAAATATTAAAACTATAACAATTTTTGCACCTTAAAATCATCATATTTTGGTGGTTAAATTTATTTTTATAGGCGTGTTTTCATAATAGAGGCGATTCTCATAAGTTCAAACAATCTATGTTCGGAGCAGGAATAACCAAAAGTGGCAATTTTTATTTCACTACATCGACGTTCCCTCATAATGCAAAAGAGGCTTTGAAAATAAAATAATGCACTGACTGAGCCGAGTTTGTGTTGGGATCCGATTTTAGCTGAAGGGAAACTTTAATGTTAGCCCCTGTAAACCCGAATTTCACTTTATAAATGTGGGGTTAGATGGGGGTTCAACAATTATATAGGCGTGTTTTCTTTATTTAGATTCTGATCGGATCTGCGTGAATACATGTGCATGTATCGCAATTACAACTAGTTTTCGGGTTTTCTAATAAAAATTGTTCCAATTCCATATGCAACAAAAATAAAATAGACATTAACTAAACCATTCAAGAAGCTTTAGGTTTGTTAAACGACCAAAGGGACCCGAAATGTACCCGAAATAACGGCCGATTTTAATTAGTTTTAATTCCCATTTATCGCTTTCCAATGAAAGGAAATTACCTTAAACTATATGAATGCATGAAATTTGGTCATAATAAAAGCATTTTAATGAGTTTTTTCTGTTTTCATTGTTGATTTCTTTTGTTTCAGTGGTGATTTCGGTTATTTCTGTGGTGATTTCGGTGATTTCGGTGGTGATTTCGGTGATTTCGGGGAATCGTGTTACCCATAGAAATGTCCCTCTAATGCTGCTAAAATGGTCCCACTAAAAGATGTTCTCTTAAGCTAAAACTAAAAAAAAATCTTTGGTCAACATCTCCTTAAACTGGTGACTCCTTTACCTTCATAAGCTGTTAAACATTTTGGACTCAGGTGAGCGATACAGTGCTATCATTGCCATCTTGTTCCTAGAAAAATATATAGAGGGTATTTACTTTTTGGAGGTCAATACCAAAAATATTTCATCGGTTGAAAACATCAGAATATTCCCGATTCCGAAGATATGCATTGATTTCACTGCTAAGTATAAAATGCATTGGTTTCACTGCTGAGTATTGTTCAAATTGAGGTTTTACGTCCCCTTCGACACTATTTAGGTCCTTTTGGAGACGTTGCTTCAAATTATGTGTTTGACTTTTACCCGACATTGAGAATAAATGACTTTTCAAGCCCTGCGGCCCAGCAGTAGGGTTTATATGCAGGGACGACCCGACTCGCACCACTTTGCCTGGGCAGCGGTTTGGCAGTAGACGTGTACGGTCGATTTCAACTATGCGTGGAAGCACCATACAGCCAACTGCGGCCCCCGCCCATCGGGGCTTGAAGAAATATATGGGTTGCATGATGCTTCCACGCAGAGCTGAAACCGACCCGCACACAAGTACTGGTAAACCGAGTAAATGATCACAGCCTGTCCATGCTTATAAACCTTGTTGGTTTCATTGGGTGGCAGGGCTTGAGATGTCATTTCATCTCAATGTCGGGTAAAAGTCCCACAAAATTGGAAGCAACGTCTCCAAAATGACCTTTACAGTGTTGAAGGGGACGTTAAACCTCAAATCAAACAAAAAGCAAACCATACAGCCAAATCTATTTGTCCAAGCCCCGATGTACAGGCTCCGAAGGAAATGCAAGGGCAGCAGAAGGGAATGAGGCAATAAGAAACATGGAGAGTTAGAAAATATCCTCGCTCTTAAACAAGATCTAAACGGGCATTCCTTTTTAGCTGCGTGTGTTGTTTTGTGTGTGTGTGTGTGTGTGTGTGTGTGTGTGTGTGTGTGTGTGTGTGTGTGTGTGTGTGTGTGTGTGTGTGTGTGTGTGTGTGTGTGCATGCATGTGTGCTTGTATGCATGTGTGATTACATGCATGCATGTGTGAGTGATTGCATTTATGTATGAGTGTGTGTGCATGCATGCATGAGTGCATGCACATGCATGTATGTGCATGCATGTATGGGTGCATTCATGCATGCATGTGTGCATGCAAATGTATGTGTGTGTGTGTGTGTGTGTGTGTGTGTGTGTGTGTGTGTGTGTGTGTGTGTGTGTGTGTGTGTGTGTGTTCTTTTTTTTTGGGGGGGGGGGAGCATTGACCGATACTTGGCTGGTAAAATAATATTTCATACTGTGTAATTAGATGGAGATTGGAGATTTCTGTTTATTCCCGTCTGTGCGACATTTTTTGTTTTCTCAAGTCCCGCATTGAATGTCTGTTTTTGACATTTTGTCGGTTCTAAAAAATTACCTTAATGTATATTTGAGAAATGAAAACAATCTCGCAGAATTCTCTGTGACCTGTAAACTACATGTTATTAGATTTTCTTACATTTCTTACATATGCATGCGTGTTTTCTTAATGAGTAGGCTTTTCTCGAATATTTTTGAGGGAATGGGGGCGGGGGTGCGGAGTTGGAGGAGCGGGGTGGGGGAGGTCGTTTCCTTAATCGCTACCAAGTTTTCAGTGATCTATGAAAACAAAAAATGGTTCCTGAAACTACAGTTTTCCCTCGCCTTAGATCAAAAGAAGTTTAACCCTTATGATGCCATACAAAAATCAAAGTACTGAAAGTACCGAGGAAAGTTGATTTATGAGGAATAATTATTATATAACAATGATAGGCGTAGATCAAGCAGCTATCTAGATATTTTGTTGAAAAAAAATCTAGAGACTTCCCATATCACAGGTCCTGGCGTATGAATGTCATTTGACGTGTCACCAGTAACAATTCTGATTCTGATTCTGATTTGACAAGGTCCCAGAGGGTTAAAAATTCGACAAAGAAAAAATGATTCATCGATTATTTTGAGTTAAACGACAGGTCAACCCTAGTGGATCGTGTTTGTCGTCTCCAAGAGAAAGGGGGGAAAGAGATAGAAGAGACAGTAGAGGAGATGATTTATTTGTTTGTTTGATTTGAGGTTTAACGTCCCCGTCGACACTGTAAAGGTCATTTTGGAGACGTTGCTTCCAATTTTGTGGCACTTTTACCCGACATTGAGATGAAATGACATCTCAAGCCCTGCCGCCCAATGAAACCAATAGGGTTAATAAGCATGGTCGGGCCGACTCGCACCGCTTTGCCTGGGCAGGCTTAGATCCTCTAAGCAGTTTACCAGTACTCGTGTGCGGGTCGGTTTCAGCTCTGCGTGGAAGCATCATGCAGCCCATATATTTCTTCAAGCCCCGATGGGCGGGGGCCGTTGTAGAGGAGATGAAAGTGAGGGGCAGAGAAGAAAGAGGAAAATGAATGTAAGTGCTGAAACAGAAGAAATACCCCCCCCCCCCACCCCCACTCTACCGTTACCTGCTGCAAGGACAGCAGGTTTTGCCCAACTGTAAGTCAATACTAGCTGGACTCCCCAGTGACACAAGATTGCCTCACTCAACTACCCCAACGAAGAAAAAAACGGAAGAAAGAAAAATAAACGTGTCTGCCTATTCCTTCATGGTCAAACCATAAATTTCTAAGTTAGCTCAGTACCCGCTAATAATCTTACAGCGGGCACATGGTGTCTTAGCAACGTACGGAACACAGCTTGCAACACGTGTTTTGTCATTAGATCTCTCGAAAGCATGCGAATTGTAGGTCAGTAAAAGGTTGTTTAGTTGGTCACTGATAAGCTAACCCTTTTAACCCTGTAGACCGGTGTAGACGCCGAGGTAGAAATACACTGTATCTATGCAAACCTTGCAGATCCTGATAAGACGGCACGTAGCTAGAATGTCTCGCCAGAATCTACATGCACACCGTTTGTTTTCATGTCAATGAACTAATCAGAAATCGCTTTCTGTAAGAATATATTTGAAGCGAGAAGAGTCCTGTTTAGAAACTCAGGAATGAAAGAGTAAAACATAAATATCATCGGAAAGCGCGTAGGAAAATAGTCCCAGAGTACTGTTTTCTTTTCAGAATTCGTCTTTCTGTGCCAATTTATATTCGATCCGTATAAAGTCTCGAAAACTGAATTATTTTGAAAGACGTTCCCTTCCTGCAAAATTAATTTTCAAGAGTTCCTTTGGACTATTTTATGCAGCAAACGAACAGCGGAAGTGGAGTAACGCGGTCCAGTACCGGAAGTAGAAATTGAATGACATAGAAACTTGATTTTAAAAATCAACTTTCAAAATTCATTTGAAAATGCCGTCTCTTCTTGTCGTCTGCCGCTTTTCAAACATATTTTTGCATACAAGCAAACAGTGTTGACCCTGATCTGACTGCTGCTACTCTGACCTGGGTCCACTCTGTTTGCAACAATGACTTTTAAAGTAACCAGCACACAACAATGCTGTCATTGACATCTTAACCCGTTTCCCCGCTGAACACGACAAACCCTATCTTTGCAAAAAGTGTAGATCCAGATCAGATCTGATCAGGATCTACACAGATTGTCATGCAGTTTGCGACTTTGAATGAATAAATTACATCAAGTAATTTGATTGGTTGAAATGCAAATGTCTGTGACAGAGTTATGGCCCTTGTTAGTTCCTAATAAGTGGTTTGGGTGCATTTCCGATCGATAACTTGAGTATTTTTTACGGATTTTCTTCAAACTTTGCATACACATTCGTATTGGGGATGTGTGGTTTGTGATTGTTAATGGGCAAAATTCGTTAACATCCATGAAATGGTTCTTATTCCTTTACTAAACGGAATATACGGATAAAATTTCACCGATGTATAGACTTCATGCCAATTCTGGTTCTTTAGTTATCTGCCCTTTGATATTATAAAAATGTTTTTTTTTTTTTTGTTTGTTTCTTTGTTTTTTTGTTGTTGTTTTTTTTTTTTTTTTTTTTTGTTGTTGTTGTTTTTTGGTTGCCCATATGGTATACTTTGGTGGAATTTAACAGTCATCTAGAACACTAAAGGAAGTCTGTTGTGGCCAAGGAACTATAATGTGACCATTTCAAATCTTGAATTTACTACCCTTGTATATGTAGCTCCATTCAATATGGAATAGGCAGATTAAACTTCATAGATATATTGAGTACTGAAGCTACTAGAAGCTTCCGTGGTGTAGTGGTTACGCTACTCGCCTTGTAAACCAGGGGTCGCAGGATCGATCCCGGGCTTCTCCAGACTTTCGGATGAGTCTTTAAACTGAGGTCCCGTCTCCGTATGACCTTAGCTGTTGGTGGGACGTAAAACTCAAACACTCACTCACTCACTGAAGCTACTATAAAGTAGGGAAAAATGTTTCTCTGGCAAATCTACTTCTGAGTTATCTGTCCTTATCATGTGTCTTAAACGTAGTTTTTGGCCTATATTTCAGTTGTACATGGAACAGCTTGCTGGCACATTACACACGCACAGGGTACTAAAGGTCGGTGTATCTGAAAAATGGTCGTTTCTGTGCCTGAGATATAGGAAATTATTGTTACAGATACGCCAAGGCTGTTGGATACTGGCTGTCATATTTCTAAAATTGTCTGCTCTAGAAACACCAGGGCCCAGTTGTTCAAAACTAACGACGTCGTTAGTTAACGTATTGTTAAAACTTTGATCATTTATTATGGCAAATATGCTAATATTTTTGCTGAAAAAATGTGAGCAGCTTTTGCAGATGCAAAAGCTGCTCACATTTTTTCAGCAAAAATACCAAAATTTTCGATATTGTACTTGCTAGAACAGTTAACAATATGGCCACTAACGAGCTCGTTAAGCTAACGATGCTTTGAACAACTGGCCCCTGAAAATTTCATGTCATTGGCCTGCAGTGGTGGTGTATCAAGCAGTTTTAGCGATGCCTTTATTCGAAAACTGTTATTGCCTGCGATCAGCTAAACTTTGGCGAGTTAATGAAGTTGCATGAGTACCAAAGGTCAAGGTTACTCATTGACCTCAGTGTCACTCAGATATCAAATTAAAGTTTTTTTGTTTTTTTTTGAAAACCAGCTGGGGAAATTTTAGCAAAATTTCATATGAAACCCATATGGGATGCAGTTGTTATGGTCTAGGCCACATGACCAAGATGGAACATTCAAAAATCTTCTTCTCAGAAACCAAATGGCATCATATGCACACAGCACACAGGTGAGCGGAAAGGACCGTTGGTCCTCAGGTTTCCTTTTCACTGGGAGATGACATAAGTTGACGTGTCGTTAAATCTCAAACAATCAATCACTGAATACTGTCGGATACTCCAGTGACTCCGCTGATTCAAAGTATGAGCACTGTACTGGTTAACCGCTTACATATTAGCTTGCCCAGGAAAAGTGTGGACAGGTAAACTGACCGGCTTGATATGGCCTAAAAAGTGTTGAATGGGCCGTTGAACTCCAAAACAAACAAACAGGCCGGGGTCACCAAACAACCTACCATTGTTGAGTGATGATACACATAAACGTCCTGTCTTGCTTTATTGAATATGGCACCATTTATGTTGAACGTTGAGATGAATACGAATAAACTTAATGCATGTAACGACATTTGCCCTTAGCGAAGTTCTAATAGCATGTCTATAGACAATTTTCAACATACACTATAAAAGATCTATGTTAAGTATTTTAGGTGATTCAGCATAGTCAAGTCTGATACAAACACGTATAAAACTATTATCTTTTTATCAGTCTACCAGACTCATCAATATTCAGCTCTACATCTTGTTTTCATATCACTCTTAGCTATGACGTCTTTTCTTTATGAAAACGCCATAAGGAAATGTTTTAAAAATTCCCATGAGACAATGAAAAGCGAATGTTTGTTTCTTAAGAATATTGTACCTACATTTATTGTAACTCGCGAGAAACGATTAAGGAAAGTAAGTTTGTCTGCTATTTAGCATTGTTTATTGTCAGTCAGAGAAGTGATCTTTTGATTAAGGCAAACGGAGTAGTGCAGTTCAATTGGCAAAAGATATTGATTGATATTTTGATGCATATGTATGTACTCATAATACTACATGCCAAATTGGTCACTGTTACGAAAACATCTGTGTGACATAATGCATTCTTCGGTATCTCCAAAACGGCGATTTTTTCCGTAAAAAGTTATCATATTTTTCTTCTCTATAGTCCAACATAGGATGCAGGTACTTGTCAGAATCAAGTCATTTAAACGGGTTTAACGAGTACCACAACCTAGGTATTGCATAGGTTGCAGGTGCTCGTTAGAACCGCCTCAATGAGGCGGCTCGTTGAGGCGGTTCTAACGAGCACATGCAACCTAAGTCTTGGGGCAGAAATAAGAAAACTAGCGTATACCCCTGTTAACCCCAGTTTTCTCTGTAAAAAGTCCGGCAAACAGGAGCGTTCATTACAAGGAATTGTCAACTTTGTCACAAGGTTAGGATATCGACATCACTTGAACAAGTCCGTGTATTGACCATCCCTTTAAAGCCAACATTCTATGGAGAAAAGTTCGTGACCTAAATCTGAATATCAGGGGCAGGAATGGGTACTGCCGAACAAACCTTTGGACCAAATCAATAATCATATCTTTGAGAAATCAAATCGCCAAAGGCACTGAAATGACAGATTCTATGAGAAAATCATAACACTGTGAAACTTTACAGAAAACCTTTCTAAAAAGATCTTAAAATTTAGAAAGGTAGTTCTGCAAATTCCAATATATGATATGTTTGCAGATGTCTATAGGCCGATGGTATTATGAAACGCCATCAGATGTTTCTAATTTTTTCAAGAAACTGTTTACGTTTCCAAAACCAATCATTAAAATCTAAGTTTTAACAATGCTACTGTCCATAAGTAACAGTTTTTGTCTGGTCGGTTGTGGACACCTCTATTCTGAATATTCTTAATTACACTACGCTGTGTTCGCTAACTACATGCAAAAGTTCGCCACACAATAACACTTATTTCACCCGATATGTCATGCTCTATCACGCACGCATCTCCTCGGCATAGCTTACACATATACGTCGAAACACCCGGAAACGACAATCGGCGTGATTTACGCCGAAGTGCGATTAGTCACTGAAACGCATATGTCACTCGC
The DNA here is from genome assembly GCA_963580285.1 of Lucinisca nassula. NCBI lineage: Eukaryota > Metazoa > Mollusca > Bivalvia > Lucinida > Lucinidae > Lucinisca > Lucinisca nassula. The sequence continues at coordinate 122,065 of CAUZLF010000570.1, forward strand.
CTAGACGCCAATTTCATGCACTAGCGTAAGTGTTCCGTACTGTGTTGACGCGTTAACTTTGATCACGACGGAGACGTCTAGCTCTCAAACGTGCGTCGCATAAGGGCGTCGATCAGTGTCAGTGCTTATTAGTTGGTAGTTGAGACCCCTTGTTTATCTACAGGTACAGTGTAGCAGCTGCCGGCGGAAATCTGTTTCGCATAGGCGTCTGACGGTTGAATCGATCTTGACGTACTGACGTCGGTCTTCTGCTACGTCGACGTCCACTAGCGTCTTTTGTATATGGTAAGATGTCGCTTTAATAGACAATAGATCAGACACATGTGGCACCCAAAATCAGAGTCAACGTCATCCGTTTTCCGACCAGCTTCTAACTTTCCAGGGGCACGCTTACAATCCTTTAATGAAAAATGTTGCAATATGCTCTCACTTAATGCCTTTTGAGAACAAATTTCAGTTTCTTCTCTTCTAGGCACGACCTTACATTACACATCAAAAGTTTTATCCTGAACATGTGGTTTCTATCTGTACTGGTGTGAAGGTGGTGCACAGGTGCAACGTGGCGGAATGGTAACCAGACGTGACTGTTGGTTGATTTAACCTTTTTTGCTTAAGGGCATTTGTAATCGTTTGGTTTCAGAACCAAAGCACTGAGTGCGGGAAGTAGGTTGGAGTAATAGTCCTGGGCTGAGATTTAAACTGTTTCATTTAACTCTGAAATTCCGAACAAATAGTGAAGATTTTGATAAGAAGACGCGTCCTGCAGCGTCTGATCTTGGTCTACACTGTTTGCCAAGCTCACCCTATGATTCCAGGATAACTCTATTCCTTCCTATGGAATACCCTTATCTCACCGCGGCTATTTTCTACAAGACAAAAAGTTATTCTGACAAGTCAGTGATAGTCACGGAGACATTAGCACTGAAGCGCTTTTCTTATTAGCAACTTCGGGTCGAATGCCAAACAATCAACCCAAACATAGCCGCGTCGTTTGACAGTGTTGGGTACATGAAAGTGTTATCTGTAAATTCTGCATATGAATCAAATGTTGGATCTGGCAAACAATGTAAACTCGGATCAAACGCCAAAGTAGAGGTGCTGATCTTGTTCTATATTTTTTTGCATTAGTTACCAACATATTAAGTTGAAACGAATCAGTTCAAGTCCCCGTTCATGACGAGCCTGCATTTAGAGACACTCGGCATGAGTGTTGTCAGTGCTTTGATTTATTCACCACCTTGAGTTTCTCGAGTTCACTCTTCCATCACTGAAATTGGGCACGTCCATTCTGCTAAATATATGGCGTCTAGAATTATATCACAGGACCTACACTAATTATCTGTACCATATTCCAGGGTTGAAAGGGACAGGCTTTCTTTTCAATTTCTCCACGTAAAGTCAATATACAACCAAGTTGTAACTGACCTAAACTTGACCTCGACAGTCAGAGAGAAAACCCATTAATATTCTTGTCTGCAGCTGACCTGATTCAACAGCAGGTTGGTCTTTAAGGATTAAACATTGACAGCACTGACAGAAAACAGTGTTAAACCTAAGCAGACTGCTGAGAAGACGCCGCATTGATCTGGGAATAAAGTCTTCGACAAACCCGACGCACGATGCAGCTGATTCATATGAAATGCTGAATCGTAAGATAAAATCGTCAAGTCGTCTGCTTCAAAAGTTTGTATTACGCTTACAGGATAACTAATACGCATGTACAATTTTGATTACTGCGCCAAACCGGACTACATTTTGTGCGGACTCATATTTTTGGGCGGTCAAAGCCAGAAGAAATCCTAAATTACTTCAACGTGCAGCACAGCAAGAATAAACAGATGGAATCTGTCATTAAAAATGAAAGAATTGTGTTTGTTTGATTTGAGGTTTTACGTCCCCGTCAACACTGTATAGGTCATTTTTGAGACGTTGCTTCCAATTTTGTGGGACTTTTACCCGGCACTGAGATGAATTGACATCTCAAGCCCTCTCGCCCAATAGGTCTTATAAGCAAGGACGGTCCGACTCGCACCGCTTTACCTGGGCAGGCTCAGTTTCTCTAAGCTGTTAACCGGTACTCGTGTGCGGTCGGATTTCAGCTCTGCGTGGAAGCATCGTGCAGCCTATCTATTTCTTCAAGCCCCGATGGGCGGGGGGCGTTACAGAAGGAAAACCATTATAATTTGGGAATATTTTGTGGGGTATGCTACAATTTGCAGATATGTTTGGGATCTGATGATTTACTGGATATTTTATGGGGGTTCACTGTCAATCCTGGTATTTTTTGGGGTCGAGCACTAGATTCTGGAGCAGACAAATCAATAATCATATCATTGAGAGAAAAT